>JAVFHW010080226.1:20162-48415 GCA_032159205.1 Eurystomus glaucurus suahelicus | reverse complement strand
AGATTTGCTGAAGAACTTTATGTCTCCGTGGTATGTTAAAGGCACTTTGATTTATTATGAACTGTTTTAAGTTATGTATTTTTTTCTCAGCGTGAGAATTCCTCTATTTCACATGCAGTAACTGGAAAAAAACCCTAGCTTATTAAAATACTGTCATTTTAATATTGCCAGCTGTGAAAGAGCATGAACCCACTATTGCAGTAAACCTTGTTAGATGGAGGGAGATCAACAGAAGTAATAATTTTAAAAATACCAGATGCTGGGATAACTGTAGAGTATCAGCAAATTATAACAATTGCTTTTGTCAAGAATTGCCTGCTTTGTTTTGTTTTCTTGTTCATGCTATGAAAGTTGTGTTTGTGTGAGAGGTGTGTGTGGTTTTTCTTTTGGTTTTTTTTTTTAAGTTTCCTTTTCATAAAGCAACCCGTGTGATGGTATGGTCTAGTAAGTTTCGTTGAATTTGTCAGCAGTAATTGACAGATAATAATTCCTGATGTGGATTTTATGGATAATGCACAGTAAAGAAGAAAATACAATTTATCTCTTCTTGTGTGGTGAAAATGTAGTAACTTACTGCCCTTAAAAACAGAGTCAGCAAGGGCTTTAAAAAAAGGACAGCTGAAAATGTGTAGAACTGAATGTGGTGTTATGGTTAACTGTTAATCATCATTAATCATCATTAGTCTGTTCTCTTAATAGAATTGTCTTCACAGAAGAAATTTGATGAAATTAAGAAGGCTAATCAGGCTGCAGCAAAAAAGCTAGTTGAAGACCAATTTAGCTCCTCGTCTGAAGATGATGATGAAGATGCCGAAGCAAAACAAGGAAAGATTTTGGCCAAAACGTTTACCATTTACACCAGTCAAACTGGTAAATGTTTTTCATTATTGACTTTTATTTTGGTATGAAAGCATAAACAATGCTGTATTATTTGCCATGTATTAGAATTTTTCCATAATTGGAGGGAAAACACTTTATTCTCTTATCTTCTATTAAAAATATTTATTCTCAGCAACGCATACTGGCAGTGCTTCTTGGTTTTTTATGCAGAATCAATGGCAATTTTGAAGCTGTCTTAAGTACTTCTAATAATGTGGTTTTGTAATAGTATGTCTGGCTTCTATTCAGGGTAAAAGAATATAAATACTTTTACTGTAGTGTCAGCATGTACGGAATAGCAGATCAAACGTTACTGATTGCTTTATAAATCTTTATACATTAAAGATGGAGATGCAAGCGAACTGGAGCGTACAAGACAGTACATGAATGAAGCTTTTCAGTCAGGGGCTATGACATGTCTGATCTGCATTGCTTCAGTTAAAAGGAACCAAGCTGTAAGTATTTAACGATAGGCTTGAAGCATAAAGAAAATATAACTGTCAAATAACTTGTGCTTAATTATATTACTAAAGTAGTTGTCAGGATTGATTCTTTTAAAATGGTAGAGTACCAAATGTAACACTCAACATATTTGGATTTTTCAAGCAGTTGAAGAAATAAGTGCTTACATGTATGTAGCTTGTAATCAGAATATGAATTTTGACATATGTTTGTTACGGTAACGTAAAATAGCTATTTGTAAGTAGAGAGAAGCAGATGAAAAAATGAAGTTCTTGAAGGCCAGTGCTTGCAGTGGTGTATTCACTAAGCTATGTCATAGCAAACACCAAAGCAAAAAATACTAGGTTACCCATTTTTTAAAATGAGAAAACAGCAACTTGTATTTCTTCAGATATTACAGATGTTCATCAATGGAAATAGAAAGAAACCTAATATAAAGCCATTGGCATTTCTGTCTGCTCTTTAGGTCTGGAGCTGTTGTGGATGCTTTTGTATATTTCACCTGGTGTGTATCCAGAAGTGGGCCAAGGACAGCCTTTTCCTTGTGTCTTCTCCTCTGACAGATGATGATTTTGGCAAGAAAGATTATCCCTGGCCATGGTGAGCTCTTCATGGTACACTTACAGTACTTCTGTTGTGAAATATGTGAACTGGAGTTACTTTAGGAGGGCATGGTGCTTGTAAATGGCATGCTATGTGAGCTGGCACAGGCGGGACTCAGGAACAACCACAAAGCCATGGTAGAAATGCAAAGAGTAAAGCTATTCTCATTACGTCATGAACCAGGAGATCTCTGCAGCAGCACCTGGGCTGAGGCATATAAGTGGTGATGCAGACATCGTAGAGCCTGAGCCTTGCTGGAGAGTAAAAGCTTTCGAACCTGCTGCTATCTCCTGTATATCAAGGGTTCTTGCAAGTGCAGTTTTCCACTGTACTTTTGATGTTTCCCAGAACAGGGCAGGGATCTCAGGAAGTGTGTTCGATAAGGTGCCTCTGAGTCCTTAACAGACCCATGGTATCTAAACATAAATGTTCTACTTGTCAAGCACACAAAGCTAAGCAATAATCAGTGTGATAGATGTTTTCTGACAGCGCAGCTGCAAGACACTTGGGCGTGCTTATAGTCCTCCTTGCCAACCTTCTGTTCTTTTCCCACACACACATGCACACCAAAAAAGAAAGAAGTTTAGAAAACTGACTTTTCTATTGCTCTTTGGAGTTATTTTAAAGTTTTCATTAACGTGATTTGGGAATATTTCACAGTGATACTAGTTTGTTGTTTTTTTTTAACCTCCGAGAAGGTAAATTGTCTTGCATCTCAGTTTCTAATATTTATTTCTGAATGGCTTTACGTGTTTGTTTTAAAATAGGCACTGTGAAATAAATTTTTTTAAAAGGTCCGAAATAGTAATTTTTTTAATAAAAGATTTATTTTTTTAGTCCCTGTATAACTCGAGCATTGAAGCCAGTCTTGCAGTTTTACATGAGATTGTATAAAGAGGGTAATATTGTGGCTGCATGAATAGTGAAGCTTACTCCTTCAGTAAGTTAGTGTCTGAAAATTCAGTCAAGAATTGTGCATGTTTGTTCTGTGCTTTATTTGCCCACCTACTTTGATGTAGGTGTAGTAATAGCTTTGAAGCACAGTCTTCTGTCAAATTTGGTTGAATGTCCCTGGTGGATTGAAAAGCTCTATTCTGTTAATCTCAGAGAGCAGGTTTGCTTAGGGTAGAAGATACAAAATGGTTCACTGGCAGCATCTCAAGTTGATAATGCCTATTATATTACAAATTAATTTCCTGTTTAAGCCTAATGTTTTTAATGTAAAAATTTCAAGGCCGATGGTATTTTATTTAACACATGGTAAAACTGTGCAGTCACTATGGAGAAATGGCCTGTTATGTGTTAAAAATTAATACATAGGTTTTTCAAAGCCTGTATTCCTCTTTGAGGATGTGCTCCTTGTCTGTTGTTTTTTCCCAGTATAGCCAAAAAATAGGAGCTTCATTGCTTCTCTTTGTGTGGCCTCCCTGGTTCTTGGCTTGGACCTGAAAGCCTTCAGGGCCTGTGGCCCTAACAAGTTCCAGACCTTTGGTGCCTATCTACCTTTAGGAACAATGTATTTTTAAATATCTGACACCATCAAGGATAACAAATAAAGGTGTGCATCTTGTAATGTCTAAGATGCTGTACTGATACAATCTAAAATCTTTCTGATAAATTTTAATTATTATGCATAGTTTTAATAGCATCTCTAAATCTTGTTTTACATAGCTTATAAATTGCTACTGAAAAAAGCCTGCTTTTTAATCTTTTTTGGTTGGTTCTATTTAAGAAGTTTAACTCTTTGTTGCATGCATTCCTTTGGCGTTACTTGACGTAAATGTTTTGTATGCTTGCTACACTGAATTTTTGTGTATATATTCATAGAGAAAAAAGATTGCAGTGATAGGACAATTCCTTAGATGTTCTAATGAATGTCTTATAAAATCTGACATATAGCAAGATTTTTATTGTATATTATCAATTTAATTATGTTCTTGATTACAGTAGTTGTAAAACCATTAATTGTTAGCCTCATAACAGTCTTGGGAAACTGAAATGATAAAAATGCTTTTATTTAAAAAAAATTCTTCAAAATTACTTCTCACTCCCTTTTTCCCTTATTGTAGCCCAAAATGTAGGTTTGAATACAAACGGTCTGAAACTCCCAGTAGGTATTACTGTTACTGTGGAAAAGTGGAGAATCCAACAGTGGACCCATGGCTGGTACCCCACTCCTGTGGTCAGATATGTGAGAGGGAATTCAAACCTCCTTGTGGTCATAAATGTTTGCTGCTTTGTCATCCAGGTAAATCCATTTGTGTCTCTTGGTTGTGACCTTTATTGATGTAGCTGTTACACAGTTTTACTTAATCTGCTAACTGCTTAAAATTCTCAGGGTAAAACAGATGTAGCAAAGGCTGCATTTGCTGAATGGCCATTAGTGAGGTATTCTTTTTCCTGTTCTTAGGACCCTGTCCACCTTGCCCAAAGATGGTCACAACAACCTGTCACTGTAAGAAAGCTAAACCAGTGCCCCGAAGGTGCAGTGCCAAGGAATGGTCGTGTCACCTGCCGTGTGGACGAACATTGCTGTGTGGACAACACACTTGTGAGAATTCTTGTCATGCAGGTAGACCTTTTTACACTTCAGAGGAGCAGTTGTTTTAACTGTTAAAATACATCATTCTTTTGCAATTCCTGCTCTCAATATCACTTTGCGATTACATACAGGAGATTGTCAGCCTTGTCCACGAGTCAGTAAACAACGGTGCATCTGTGGAAGACAGACAGCAGAAAGACTTTGTGCAAGTCCTCAGTGGCAGTGTGATCAGGTGTGTTGAAGCTGTCTTTTTTAGCTTATTTCTCATCATTATGAAACTTGATTACTTAGCATATTAAGGATTGGAAAAGCTCGTTCAGTAAGAAAACAATTTTATTTATTAGGTTTTAAAAGTGCAATCAAAAATGTAAGCAGTGGTGTTTGACGATGGGTCTACTTGGTGGCCCTAGTAGACAGTGGTTAAAATGTCACTGTTCTGGAATTGTGCTGGGGTTAAGCTAAGAGTGAATTCAACCTTGTATATTATTTTTTCTGGTACTTGAGCTTGAAATTTCGGGTGCTGTCTTCAAAAATAAGCATGAAACCACAGCTTAGTAGATAAGAATTTCATGCTTATTTACTTTGATGTATATTTGCAGCTCATTCTTAACACCAACACTATGGATTGACAGGCTGTAAAAAAGAACAGAAATAATTAAGTAGCAGGGGGAGGTTGCACCAGGAGCTACTTGGTCATTACAACCCCAGTGAGAAAGTAACTTGGTTTCTGTAAACTATTAATTAAAACACGATTTGTTTTAGCTAACATCTATAGATGTTATATATGTCTCCTATAGAGAAAGGGAGCACAATATAAATAATAGTATGCCCTTTAGATGCTGGGAATTCCAAGCTGTGCAGCACTGAATGGACCTCTGAGCCACATGCAGTGCAGACCCCATCTGGAGAAAGGGTTACCCATTTTTGTCATTGAAGCTACTGTAGGATTTTGTTACAAGAAATCGACTCTGTTCATTGTTTATACTGTCAAACAAAGGATGTTCAGATGAGAACTTCTTGCTGCACTTTTAGATAAAGGTGAGGACATGCAGGTGGCATAATCACTGGTACCAAGCAAGAGCTGCTTCCAGCCTCCTCTGCTGCAATAAGTTTACCCGTGGCCACAAGAGAAGCTTGTTGTAGCAGAGGAGGTTGGAAGCAGCACCCACTAGGTACCAGTGATAGGCCACCTGCATGTCCTTGCAGCACACCCCAGGCCTGAAGGCCAAGCTGTGCATATAGAACAGGCCTGGGTCTACACAGGTTAACTGTTATGCCACCCACTACCTCCTCAGTATACCGTGGTCTTCCAGTCAGGGTCACTGCAGGGCGATCAGTTTTATTTGACAAACTCAGCAAATATATGATTTGTTAACAAAATTCAGAAAAAGTTACATTCCATCCAGATGCCTCTTACCCCTTTTTTTTCCCTGGGGTTGCTTTGCCTTGGTATGCAGTTCTGTTACATTCCCTTCACTTGGTTTCTTTGAGTTTTCCAGGTGTGTGGGAAACGTTTGCCTTGTGGTAATCACACATGTGAACAAGTTTGTCACGCTGGTCCCTGTGGAGACTGTCCTCGTTCTGGGAAAAGGTCCTGTCCATGTGGAAAATCAAGTATGCAGCTTTTTTTTAAAGAAAAATATTAATTTAAAAAGAGTCATCTAGTCTTTGACAGTCAGTATTTTAGGTTAATTCTACAGGGCAGCATCTATGAAAAGTTCTTACAAACGGTGAACTGTCACAGCTCAATATAAACTTTTTTGCTTAATTCAAAGCATTTAGTACAAGATTGTGTGTCTGAATAATTGCATAATTGTACAGAAGCTTTTAGGGAGAATTGGCATTTGAACTCATTACACAGTGTATTAAAAAAATTAATATTTTGGCTTTTTTTCTAAATATATGCTTATACTTCTCTCTCTTCATCTAGAGTTTACATTGCCTTGTACAGAAGATGTGCCCACCTGTGGTGATAGTTGTGACAAAGTTCTGGAATGTGGCATCCATAAATGTTCACAGCGCTGTCATCGAGGTCCCTGTGAAATATGCAGACAGGTTTGTCTTTCTGTAGCAGGTTCACATTTTGCTAGGGTTCTTAAACACTATATGCCTGGAATAGTGCAGGTCTCGTAAGGAAAATGAGGTCATATCTATCACAAAAATGATGACTTGGTTCATTAAAAGCAACACTTTTTTTCTTTTCCTCTTCCCTTCCTTCCCCAACACAATTCTAAATTAATAGTTGAGCATTATGTATCTGAGTTGAGGCTTGGATGAGGGTTTTATTGTTTTGGTTTGCTTTTGTGGGTTTTTAAAATTAATTATGCCCTACAAGACATTTAACTTTTTTCTCAGCTCTTCTAGCCTCCTTGCTCCTTTGTCTTATTACACTGTTTCTTCATTAGTGAAATGGAAGATGCTGTAACATAATGTTATGTAGGAAAATAATATTTTGGTCTGCTGTAGATATCTACAGAGCTTCTGTGGTCTGGCCTATAAAGCTGTTGCTCTGTCTGCTTTCAGCTGTCTCTTCCTGAACCAGCTTTGGCTATGTAGTCTGTGGTGGAAGTAGTTAGCACATGATAGCTGGGATGAAGGTCAGATAAACCTGTTCACCTACTCCTTAAGTTATCTGTATACATGATGGATTAATCTAGTTTACTATGCAGGAGAGGTACTTCTTTGTATGAATTTGTTTTGCATTTACACTTGACATCTTGGACTACGCACTTGAGTGACTCCCTTGAAGTGGCCTCACTCTTGATGAGACCAAGGCTGCAGTGGGTGCCATCTAGAGCACAGCGTTTGCAATAATGACACAAAGTCCCCAAGTAGTTATTGCATAGCTAATCTGCTCAGAGCACCTGATACACTCCCTGTTGTGATAGAGCACTGTAACGTTACTCTCCCGTGAACTTTTCTTTACAGGTAGTAGTAGAATGTCTTTTTTCTTTTATTTTTTAATAAAAAATACCCTGATTTTCTCCTTGTTTGCTGCCCAGGAAGTAGAAAAACAGTGTCGCTGTGGAAAGCACACTAAACGCATGCCATGTCATAAGCCGTATCTGTGTGAAACAAAGTGTACTAAAATTCGTGACTGCCAGAAGCACCAATGTAGGAGAAAGGTAAGCATCTAGAGATGCTCTTTCTCAAATGTATTGTTTAGATAACTTTTGTTTAGATACGATATTTTGTATTGTATAAAAATAACATCAATCTGTTGTTCCGCCTCATGTTTTTGTCTAGGAAGAGGAGTTTTCTTCATCGTCATTCCAATTAGTTTGCAGTATATCAGAATTCCCTGAACAGCATGTCACCAAGAAAAGCTCAGTGGCCTTAAAAACTGGGAGGGGATTTTTGACAACTTTCCAGATCCACAAAGCGTTTCTGCTTTCAGATACTTGAGTAGTTACTGATGCTTGATGCATTCTGGAGTAGTTGAATCCATTTATTTCATTACTTTGTAGGAAGAGCTGACAATCTCTCATAACTTTGCAAGGGACATGCTCGTATTTTTGACACTGCAGCATTCCACCCTACCTTCTAATATGCATCACTGCAAACAACAGTGGTCTGACAACTGGGAATTTGAGTTTTGTTTCCCTTCTCATTTGAAGTCAAAGGAGTGATTGAGAGCTCAGAGCTATCTTTTCAGTTTATTGATTCAAGAAGGCCTGAAAGTTGCCTGCTTTGTGTGAATTAAGACATGAAAGTTGGACTTCTTACCACAAAGAGGCATGAAAAAATACAGTTTCATTCTTAGGTATTTTTGAGTATTATTAATACAGAAAGTTTAAAAAGTAAAGTTGCATGAAAACTATAAAGTTCTCTGAGAAGACAGCAAAACAAGTAGATGCAATCTTGACATCTTTAATTTATTATAAACCCCCCAGATTTCTCTTCCTAATTGCCATCTTTCTTTATACACTTTAGAAGGAGGATACCTTTCAACTTAGTAGAAAAGATGGGGTTTTCTGCTGACCTGACACCCACCAATGGAGTGGTGGGGTGATGTGTTCTTATTCTCCCACATTACTACTTTATATAAGAACAAAAAGTAGATAACTGACCCTAAAGTCATTGGACCTTTACTACAAAGGTGTTTAAAAAAAAAAAAGTGGTTAGCAACATTTTTATGCCTGGGATGATATAGTGTAAAACTGGAAGAAATTTCAGAGTAACAGGGCAAACTGTTGGATATCCTATGTATAGTCTTCTGAAATTATTTTGGATTAAAATATTATAAGAACTTTTAAAATGTTCTTATGCTTTTCTGGAAGCCCTCTGCTTTTTTTATGTGTTGAAATGATGCTTTCAAATATGTTTTATTGTTATTTTATAATTTTAATTTTTTAAAACAACTTTACAGATGGCCTCCTTTCTATACCTGGCATGAATTTGAGGAAATTTGTTGAATTTTCATGAAAATTTTTTAAGAGGTATTGAAAAAATGAGATGGTAGAAGAGTGCAAATTTGTACCAGTAATATTTTCAGTTATATAGAGTATTTTTGCTTTTTAATAGTGCTGCTCTGGAAACTGTCCACCTTGTGATCAAGTCTGTGGGCGGACTCTAGGCTGCAGAAATCACAAATGTCCTTCAGGCTGCCACAGAGGTAAGACTAAGTGAAGGATCCCCGTAGTGATGGAATATTGTTTATTTTTGCCAAACTTTGCGTTTTCATCACTCCATGTGGTACTTAATGAATTCTCCCCCGTGTTGCACGTAGGCTTTTTGTGGGGGCAGTGTATTTGAATCGTTTTTAGTGCTTGTTAGAGCTTAAGGACTTATATAATGACAACCTGAGTTTTTACTTGGTAATTTTGCTAAGCATTGTTGCTCTGAAAATGCTCTGTCCCCTTTCCAGCTGCTTAATTCAAAATCCATAGCTTGAATCTTTTTCCCCAAATAATTCCATTCATTCAATATGCGTAACGAAGTCCAACTACGCCTAGAAACGACCATGTTGGTTGACTCTAAACAGTTTTTTAAAATCCTGGCATGCAATGTGTGATATGAGTGGGTGTGAAATAATAATTTTTAAAAGTTGATAAAATTTGAAAGTATATTGGTATCTTAATGGTAAAATAGAAAATAAGAACTTGCTGCTGATTATATGAAGGATAACAAAAAAGTTTACTTCTGCATCCAGTGACCTTAGTTAAAAAGATGCTGAAAATGACTGAAATTACCTGTCAGCTTTTATCCCAGCTAGATGCTTTGACATTCACTTAGTTGGGGGATTGAATTGGAATGGCTGCCCTCAGCAGTTTTCACCACAGAAGCTGCTGCGCTGCTGAAGCAGCAGCTGAGTAGCATATCTAATTTTCCTTAGCATTCTGCATTACAAATTGCAACAATTTAGGAAATAATTCAGAACTTGTTCAGCCAGTCATGCTTTTGAGGCAGTGATTCCTAAGGGGACAGTACAGGTAAATGTGCTGGTTCTCCCAGTTAACCTGGTGTTAAATCTATCACCACAAGTGGTTTGTTTTTTCTATTAACTGCCCATCTCTTCTTCCCCTTCCTTTCTTCCCCCTCCCCTCTGCTCCAAAATCCTGGAAATACTTTTTTTTTTTTTTTTTTTCCTGTCAGAAGAAAACTGGTTCTGCATTAGTTTGGTTCATAACTGAATCGCAGAATAAAATTCTCGTTGGAAAACCAAGGAGCTAATGCCACATTATAGAATAAACTTTTACCTTGAATAGCTGTTTATATTTGATACTGCTTGCATCTTACAGCCTGGCTAAAAGTGACAATGATTTCTAATAACTAACAGTAGTGTAAAAGTAATAAAGCAGTACGCATAAAAAATGGAAGTGAATTTTGAGAATGTAAATATCAAATATGTACTCTAAAGTGTATGTAATTTAAGTGCAAACTCTTGCCAGAAATTGCATCTAATGAAGCTAATAACTGGTATCTGATAAATTTAGAAAAGAAAATATCTGATGTGCATTAACAAATTACAGTCTGGTACAATTTGTAATACCTTGTCGGAATGCTTGAAAGTTTCCTAATAAAGGCAATGATTTTGATTTCAAAATATTTATATTCATGTGTTTCTCCTTATACATCAATTTTATAGCTATAACATTTTAATAGCTGCTGAAAGTTATGATTGATTATTTTATCTTTAGTATGTAATACCAGATCAGGCTTATTTGCAATGATCTGCTAGATCCCAGTGAACACTGATTTTAGAGAAAGTAGCATGCCTTCTAGAAACTGACTTCCCAGATCAGGTCCTTTTAAAAGGTACTTGATCATTAGAGGTTGCTGATTAGAAGCACTTGGCCTTTAGCAGGAGGTAAAGGTGGGAGGTTTGTGGTTTGATGTTTGCATACCTTTTTTTCTTAAGTATTTAATCATGCTTGCTGAAATTTAGAATCAGTTGCCATGGAATAGAAATGTTTTGTTTCCTACTGTAGCATATTACAACACTGAAGGTGAGAGCATGCTGTTCTCAAATCAACTTCAGGCTTATATGCATTCTCTGCCCTTCCATCTTTTACAGAATGTAGGCAGTTGTTTTCATTAATAGAATGTTGAAGTAAATTGTACACATACTAGCCTGTCTGGGCAGCACAGCTTTAGACTTTTAGTTTATTTTGTAAAAGTAGCTGTTTATGTGTGCTGATAATATATTACAATTTAATTTACTTTGCAATATAAAGACTGTATACTTCCATCCTTTTTCTTTAGCAGCCTTTTGCTCTTGGGAGATCTGATTCCTGAAGTGTTGCTTCTCAGATCCTGGTAACAAGTCAGAATTGCTTAAAAAGTTGTGCTGTTGATAACACCTTCAAAGCATTGCTTTCTTTAAAGTTTAAAGGATTAGTAAGACAAAATCCGACATCTGAATTTGCTTTTTTTAAAAAAAAAGTTGTGTATTCTTACTTTTAATTACTCAATATTTAAACTTAGCAGTTGGCACTTAATGAAGAAATAGTGTGGAAGAGCTATAAATTAAAACACAGATATTTTACAGATCTCTTTCTAAAAAAAATCGGGTTATAAAGGAGGAGGGTCTTTTCAAAAAAGCATTAATTATGCATAGGCTGAACTTTTGTTAATATTGTACAAAAGCTGCAAAACTTTATTTTACCAGTTTTTCTATGTCTCTTTTTAATCTTTTGAATATAGATGAAAGATGACATGTCTCCTATGTATGTAAGGCTGAAATGTAAACAACAAATATTTCAGTGTTGTGTGATTCAAATGACTGGGCTGTAATAATGCTGAGTTTTTTAAACTGTTAGAAGGAAGTTGTTTCTAACTTAAAATGAGTTAACAACTGTAGAACAATGAAGATCATTACTCTTCTTTAAGAATAGTGAAATTCTTTACCAGGAGCTATTTGAAACTAAGCAGAAATAAAAAATTAACAGCCATCTATTATTTAGGTCAAACAGAATAGGACAATTATACTATGTGCGTGTTCAGAGTTGTGTTTGTTACCATTTTTTACAACCAGTAGCTTATTCAGATTATCATATTGTTAATGTATTTCTTTTTAGGTAGTTGTAATCCATGTCCAGAGACTGTAGATGTAAAATGCAATTGTGGAAAAACTGTCATTAAAGTGCCCTGTGGCAGAGAGCGCACCATCCGACCTCCCAAATGCAAGCAGTTGTGTAGGTCAGTATGGAAAGTGTGTGTGTTTCAAGTTCTTCAGTGGAGTTTGTGTCCTTTAAGAAAGTAGTAAAATACAACTTTAAAAGGCAAAAATTACTCCTTTAATGTGATTACAGATATTACTTCTCAGTTTTCTGTATTCTTGACTACCCAGATGGAGATTAGCAGTAATCTTTCCTATCAGACATCTCTTTGATCCTGTGGTTTGATGAGCAGCTTGCTGCTGTCAAAGGGGAGGTTCTGTCCTACCAAGCGCTTCTAATTCTGGAGTCCTACTCACTTCAAGTTGTCTCTGGTACATTTTGAAGTACCTCTATGAAGCAGTTTACCTGGAACACCTGACTAGCAAAAGGAACAAGGGGAATATTTTCTGCTGGGGCATAGCAAGATTGTTTAGCACAGAGTAGAATTAGAATTGAAATAGCAGTTTCAAATCAACGTTGGTGTACATATTCAGTTTAATTTAGAACTTCTGTATAATTAACCTCTGCTGAAGGTGAGAAGTAAACTGATTTAAAAAAAAAAGCCCACAACCTGTTTGTCTCAGTTCTTTGTATTTTAAGCATAATTGTCCAGTGACTGTAACTTCATATTTCTTGCTGTCATATTGATTTATTCTTGGATTTTACTTCAGTCGACCACCTACCTGTCACCACTCTACCCGGGAGAAACACTATTGTCACTTTGGTCAGTGTCCTCCGTGTCGTCAGTCCTGCCAGAAAACATTAACGTGTGGTCATTTGTGCCCTGTTTCCTGCCACGATGAAGCGCTAGTGAAGCAAACTGGCTTAGTAAGTAAATAGAGGAAAATGGCGTGTTACTTTGTTCTGAAGAATGAGCAACAATTGTTTGACCTTAATCTTAAGTTGGAGGCTTTTGGAGTTCCGAGTAAGTAAATACTCAAGCACAAAGATATGAATACTACTTAACTGAGAAACTAAGTAGTCCCAGCTCCTCTGTTGTAACCTAATTAATTTTGTGATATATATAATTGAATGTGCAGTTTTCAGCAGTTATAAGTAGTCAAGAAATTACAATATTTTTGTTGGAGTTGTATTAACAAACGTTTAATTTCAAATGTAAGCAATTGCTTTTATGATAAGAGCAAAAACTAAATTTTAACTCTGATATTTACTAACTCATTAAATTTGCACAACTCGGAAGTGAGAAATTGCATGACATCTTTAAACATAGCACATGGATGCACTGCACAATGGTAATTGAACTTGTTTAGTTATTGAAATATTTTAACTTTTTAACCTCTATTAAATGCTATGAATTGTTTTGTTGTTTTTTTTTGTTTCACTTCGTGCTTGATTTTTAGCAGTAGGGCCACAGGCCTTCATTTTCCTATCCCTAACTATGCTAAGGATGAAATTGTAATTTTTTTGTGTGTATGAGGTGTTGGGATTTCTATTAGTAAGAAGTTAGTTACTAGAAAGTAGACTTCTTAGAACTGGGATCTCTTTAGGTGATAAATTTGTTTATGGTCAAGCAGTTCCATTTGTGTTTTGTATTCAATGAGTATTGTCTCTTGCTCTCAGCATCAGTCTGCAGGTCCTTGGGAACAGCCATCTGAGCCAGCTTTTATTCAAACTGCGTTACCATGCCCGCCCTGTGAGGTTCCTATACCAGTGTAAGTATTTAAAAAGTAAACAAATAAAAGAAGGCTTTGGTATGGAAAGATTTTTTTCTTTTTATACTGTTACAGAGGTGGATGTGAAAATAAGCATGTTTTCTCTTTCAGATGCAGTGAGCCTATGTAAACACCATTCTCATAGAACTGGGAGCACTGGTGGTTGTTTAATAGACATTTTTGTAGTGTGTGCTCATTGTATGAAAGTACTGATAGTGTTAGTAAAGACTGGTTGTTTCTAATCCATGTTGTGTGCAATGCTGCCTGAAAAGAAAAATAGGAAAATTGCAAAGACAGGCATTGTAATTTGATAGTTTACAGTGACATACAACTTCCCACATAGTTTCTATCTTGTTTGGTTTATGGGATCATAGCTTTCTGTGCCATGAATTGCTATTTTGTTTCTTGGTTGTTCAATTATTACATGCTAATGAATGGCAGGTGGATACCCTTCATCCCATTTGCTTGTCTCCTTTCTATTTTTGACTTATCCAGAAGGTTCTGCTCCCTGAGTAGAGCCAAATCAAGTCTTTGTGATGATGCTGAGGATATAAGGGAAGATACGATAACAACTTTTTCACTATTCTTTTTCAATTTGATAAAACTTCTTATTTCACAGTGTGAACAGGTCTCAGAATTCAACATTTATCTGAAAAAGGAAATACTCTGGGGTTTTGGTCTGGTTTTATGTTGTAGTCTCTTACTATTTTAAACCCTGTGTATTTCACAGGCATTGGTGCCTATTTGTTTTTTAAACATCCCTCCTTAATGAGGGAATATTATGTCTTCCTTTTATGAAGTGAGAAGTAAACAGAGAAAGATGAACAAAAATATCTATTTAACTGCCTATGTAGATATGCTTAGAACTTAATTTCTCAACAATTGTACTATGATAGCTTGTAATTTTGTTCAAACCTGACCGCTCAGTAATTCTTATACTCGGGCTCAAAGTTCAAAGCCAAACTCCCAAAAGGTGAAAAATGTGTCATTATGAACAGTCTTTCAGTGTTAGAGTCTCATGTAGGTACTCAACAGAGGTCATCGTGTAACATCATGCATTATATAGGGCACATTTGCTAGTTCTTCTGAATTCTAACCTCCAAATCACCCCCTTTCGTCTGAAGACTCTTCCCTAGAAGGTATAAGTCTGCTAAGTGAGAAGGAAACCATACTGGAGAAGTTGTACTTCATTGTTTAACTATTCATGGTAACTTCCCCTTCATGCTGAAAGACTGTTACATCCCCAGCCTGCAGTGTTGCAGGGATTTAGTCAGTCCCAGATGCAGGACTTTTTTAGTCTCCACGTTTCATGAATTTCCATTAAGCCTATTCCTCTAATCTGTCTAGATACTTCTGAATGGCACCCCTGCCCTTGAGTGCATTGACTGCACCACCCTTGAAGATTGTCTGCAAAATTGATGCATTTTGTCTCTTCCAAGTTACTGGGGAAAAAAGAAATAGGCTGAAGAATTCCACCTGTAACTGGTGTTCAAGAGGGTACAAACTAACCATTATCTTCTGGGCCCAGTGATTCCACCAGTGGAATATCCACCAGATATGACACCATTACATCTCAACTTGAATGCACGGTTGTTATGGGGAATCCCTCAGTCACAGATTTAGTAGTTCCATGGCAGAAGGCAGTCAGGCTGGTTGAGCAGTTTCCCCTTGCAGTGGAGCAGAAGCATGCTGCAATGGAATGCAGAGATCCTAGAAGCCAAATTAACTAAATGTAGGAAGATTATCTTGGATGTAAGATAATTGAGCCGTGTAGAGTGAAGAACAGGCTCCTGTGCTGCATCTGCTTCTTATTATACTAGGTGAAGGACTGAATGTTCTTGTTAATATCCTGCTGTCTTGAAGGCCAGCTGTAGCTGCTGGTAGTTGCTTTGTGGTAAAGAAGTTATCAGGGATAATTTTTTTGTTACTCTCCTTTAAAAGGTTTCAGTAGAGAAACCAAAATAATACTTGGGAAGGAGATGGCAGGTCTGAAATCAAAGGTGAGAAGAAAAAGATAGTTTTCAAAATAAATTAAGAAAAAAAAAATTTAATTTTTAGGAGATCAGTGTTTGAATGAGTGACCATTTCATACCTTCACAATTCTGATCAGGATGCAGTTTTTCTTTCCTAGGACTGGTAGACCATTCTAAAAGGGACAGAATTGTAAACATGAGAGTAGACTAGAGTGTTTTATGAAATAACTGAAAAGTGTGATGTGATGTATTAGAGCCAGGGGAGAAGATAATTGGAAGAAATTCAGGTGATTTTCTAAAACAAAAATTAATTTTGCGTGCAACTATAATTAATCTGCACTTTTAAAAAAAAAGATTTACAATTAATCTCCTACTTTGTTCTTTTAAAAATAGATTACATTATTTTTCTGTGAAAAGCTTAATCTCTAAGTCCCTTACTAAAGAAAAACATGTTTTCTAAATCTTTGATTTTTCTCTCTTTAACAGGGAATGTCTTGGGCAGCATGAGGTGAGTCATGGAAACTGCCTTTTTAAGTGGAATATGAAAGATATCTCACTTTGTCAGTCTTCAAAGAAAATGTATTAAGGAGAAATATTTTTTAAAATTTAAAATTAATGAAGTCCTTATCACAAGGGCTTACATATCAGAAAGTATTTTAGTTCCCTTCTGAAGAGTCTGTAACTACTTGACTTTCTAAAATTCTTGGACAGACATTTAAACTCATGATATATGAAGCTGTTTGTGTATTCTTGTAGTTTAAATAGTATTTAAATTTTTTGGGGTGGTCTTTTTTTCATTATATACTTGTTTGGGTTTTTTTTTCCTCATTCTATAGTTACTATTCCACCCCTGTTGCACACTTTCTTTAGTTGTAGACACTGCTACATTTATTTTAAAAGGATAAGGGACGTGGTGTCATTCAGGAAGATGCTCATGTGACTTGTATCAAAGCGTGCATGGATGAAATCAGACAATATAGTGGAAATTTCTTTATTAGCACTTCTAAGTGCTACTTATTAGCTTGTCTTTTTGGTGTGCAGCCTTCTCCAGTTGTGCATGAAGTCGTTTGGCTTACATGAAGTCTGTTTTGGCTTACATGAAAAGAAAATCTAATTGATGCTTGAAGCTAAATAACTCATCATTATTCACAGTTGTTTCTAAAAGTAATGAAATTTAAGGTCGACTTATTTAAATTTTTTATTGTAAAAGGTGATTGCGAAATGAATCTGTAAAAAAAATTTTTGCTTTGCCTACTAACAAGTGTGGCTTAAATTCACTATCAAAATGCAGCTACCAATACTACAACAAACCTAGTAAAAAATTCTAGAAAACAGTAAACACTTAAAAATATTTTTAAAATAAAATAAATAAAAAATATTTCAAGACACGTGCCTTTTTTCCTTTGACCTTCTTTAATAATCTTTTGTTATGTGTTGTAATGGTGGCTTGATTATGTGATGGCAACAGCTACAAATGTTGTTATTAAAGTTTATAGATCTGCAGTCTATGCAGCACATTTAATCCAAGTAACCTGCAAATACGGCTTCCATATAGCTCCTTTGCAGCTTGTTGGTTGCTGAACAAAAATGTGCTGTGAAAATGAATGAAAAGAACAACTGTGTCTATTTGTTTGTTGTCAAAATAATGGGGTTTTATTTTTGGTTTTCATACTAAAACTTGGAAATATATCAGTCAATGTTTTATCAAGTCAATGACATGTTTATGACAGGACATATCCAATCTTACCCTAATTTTAGAATCATAGAATGTATTGAGTTGGAAGGGACCTCTAAAGGCCGTCTAGTTCAACTCCCCTACAATAAGCAAGGACTTCTCCAACTAGGTCAGGTTGCTCAGAGCCCTATCAAGCCTGACCTTGAATGACTCATGATTTTCATGAATTTAGGTACAAACAACATAAACTGTGGGCAATTGGCCCAGTATATAACTTGCTCTAGACACTATTACTGGTTTTGGTAATGTTCAGATGTACATGGTTGTGAAGTTTATGTGCCTCCCTATAACAGAGGGCAGTATGACTCTTATTGATAGAGAAAATGGTTCTAATTACTCCATATTTATAACTACTTATTCACAATAAGTTAAAGAAAATCCATTCAGTGTTGCATACTAGTCTTAACAGAAACAGTCAATGACTTTGGGTCATGTTTTCTTTATAGATTAGTACAGAAAATAACGAAAAATCCCAGGAAGTCTATATCTAACTTTAATTATTTAGATTATGATATTCTAGATTAAACATTCTTTTTTTCTCAGCCAGCAGAGTGCAGTGCTTCCTTCCTGCTGAAGTTTAGCAGTTTCTGGAGTGGAGCGAAGTCTAATCTTTGATATGTTGGTAGCAGTGAAGGAGAAGAGTGATTTCTTAAAAGTGTGTGTGAGCAGGTGTTTACAGTGTATTTTATGTGCATTCTACATTTTTATGTTGTTCTGAGATCTCTAAAGAGGAAAAAAAACCCAAACCTGTAATGTCTGTTCAGTGTTTTACAGCCACATTGACTCTTAACAAGTTAATCTCATCTCAAACTAATTTACTTCTGTTAACAAGAGAAAATGCTTGTATGTATGTATGTATGTATGAACACTTCCCTCCTATAGCAGTTTCCAGCCCTGAAGGGATTTTTCAGTGGGAAATGTGAACTTTTCACAAGTGATGAAAGTAGCAATTTTCTCAAGCAAAGTTTTGCTGTGAAGAGGGGCTTGTTGCTGGTACTATGTTGCTACTGATGTTGGACTGTTATACCTCCTATAATGGAGGAGGCATAAGAGAACCAAACTATGAATGAAAAAAGTTTTCAAGTTGTATTTTACCAAGATGCCTGCAGGCAGTGAGTAGAAGATAGAATGAAAGCAGACAGTTTAGGAGTTGTATAGTAAGCAAATCTACTGTCTTTAAAATTTTATTAAAGTAACATTTCTTTTAGCTACAATGTGTAGCCTTTGAAATAATTTTACTGTATAAATTTTAGATGATTTTACATATGTTTAGAAAAAGTAGTTACTCTTCATTAATTTGTAGGTGCATAAAAGTAGCTCTTAACATTGTTTCAGATTGTAGGTCAGAAAAAGCACTCACCTTCAACAGCTACTGCCATCCCCAAATGAAAACTTGATGGTTTACTTTTTCTTTCTAAAGTTGGTTTCCTTTTTATTTTATTTGAAAGCATTGGTATTTCATAGTGGTAGCATACCTGTGCTTTTTAAAAACGAAGCTATGACAGGTAGTTTTTATATTCAGACTTCGTTTTTATGGGGAGACATAAATTAAGGCCCATACAAGGTAAATGAGGATGAACAAGGAAATCTTGAAGGGATATGGTATTAATTTACTGCTGTATTTACTTCTCTTGCAGTTGCTTCTTTTCATTGAATGTTTGTAGGCAAAGGGAAACATTCTGGTTTTGTTTCTGTGATGAGTATTTTGAGTATCCTGTAGTATCAGTCTTGCTGTTCCCAGGCGGATAGAACTCTCTCTTCTGCATGTGTTTTTTTGTTTGGTTTTTTTCTTTGTAGGAATTTAATGTTATGCTTTATTATTCTAAGTTGTTTTTTTTTTTAAAGTTGTTCATTTATAGGAGGAAGACCATTACTCTGAGTCTAGGTAAAATTTTATGCAAAACTCGATGAGATTCAGCTTTATGGCTAAATAACTTAGGAATACTTCCAAAATGTCCTTGCCCTATTATACTTGATTTTTATTTTCTTATTCCAATTGATGCATCTGTTAGTTGCTTTTATGCATTTGGGAGATGTGCTGGAAAGCTTCTGAAAGTTGTCCTTTTTTCCTTGCCTTCTTTTCCTTATCCTGTGGAAGACCTGTGATCTGAAACTGATGCCTCCTTATTTTCTTTCTTTTTCCATTCAGCTTTCATAAAATATTTCTGGTTCTCCTCTGCATTCTTTATTGTTCAGCTCGTCAGCCTTCTGGAGTTTGTGGCTTCTTTGGTATTTGTATTTGGAGTAAGAGTAGCAACCTCCATTTAGTTCTCTACTTTTTCCTTATTTATTACTAATAACCACAACAGGTTGACCTGTTGAGAAATGGAAACAAAGTTTGAAAATGTAATGTAGGTTTAAATTAAATTGTTTTGGTTTTGGCTACAATGTCAGTTGATTCCAGAAGACTTTTTTTGGAGTCAAGACTTAGGAAAGTCAGTGAGTGGGGCAAGCTGAAGCTATCTATGCTGGATGCAGCTGGAGGCCTGGGATATTCTCTGCAGTTGGCTGTCTGAAAGCTGCTACTGTTGTCTCCTGGCTTGTGTGCTTCCCTGCCCTGACTTTATTCAACATTGCATCTCATCTGGTGTACTTGAGGGATGCTACCAGAAGGGAGGCTCCACTCCTGCCTATGTGGTTCTGCTAATTCTCTTTAACTGGAGCTAGAGGCTGTGTCCTTACCTGATGGAAGACTAACTCTTGGTAAAAGAAGTCTCATCAGCATATTGAACTGTGCAGCCATATACCTAATCTGCTATTACTGCCCTGATCTGCTGAAACATAAGAGCTGCAGCAAAACCAGTAGTCATAAAAAAATCAGGTGGCAGTGGGAGAAACAAGGAAAGGTAGAAAAGTGGGCAGTGGCAGATCTTAATATTTAGTCCACCTTTTCATTCAGTCTTACCTTCCAGCATCCTTTGACTACTTGGGTTGCTACTGAAAGGAAGTTGTGACTCTGAGGAAGGAGTCGTCGTCAGATGGAGGAGGGTGAAAAGGGACAGGATATTAGGAATGATGAAAGCTTTGGTAATAGGTGTGTATTTGCTGGGTATAGTACTATTCTCTGCTTCAGAGCTTCTTTTTATTATTTATTGGGCCTATTGCTGGCTTTTACTCATTTGGTCAACAGAAACATAAGACAACAGAGACTGAATTGTTGGATGTTTGCAGGGGGAGTATGACCCAGGGATTCAGGTTACTTGCTGTGGTTGTGTTAGTTTTTCGGCCAGCCTAATGAACTTCAGCTCTGACATGGAGATGGGAGAGTAGTGGGACATGATATCCTCAGGGTTTTCTCCTGTGAATTCCATGCTTGATGTTCAGCCTGCCATGCAGACACCTCCTGTTCACAGAGTCTCTGTGGGTCAGGGTGAGGAGTTCAGAAATCTTGTGAATTAATTGCCTCTTGCAATGACTTGATGTGAAGTACAGCTTTTTTTGGGTTAAGCACAGAAAACATTTCTGTAGGCAGGTGGATTCAAATCCTACTTTGTATATTTTCGCTTTACAACCCAGGTAAAGAAATCAACATGGACAGTGCTGAAGGGAGAGTGTCCCTGTCTGCCTGTGGGGGACTGTCCTGTCTTCCCTCCTTTCAGTTCCAGTGCTCACCTGGGTTTGTGGCCAATCATCTTGCAAACCTAGCAAAAGACAAGGAACTTTTTTTCTATTAATGCCTTTTCTTCCATTTTGATTGGTGGAATTATCGTGCTCTAAAGACAGATGTGTGGTAGGACTTGTTCAAAGTAAGCGGTAGGAGTGTGCAATTAGGATTGCAGAATGGGAAGAGAGAAAAGGGAGGGGGTACAGTGCCATGCTGTTCAGTCAACTGAAGCCGTAACATAAAATCGCACCCTTACTCTTGTCAAAGTGAGTTATGTCACATTAGCCTATTGTGTAATAAAGTCACAAGTAGTTTCTGGTTTTCTCTGTGAAATGATCATGATATTAAGGAAAAAAAAAATCATTTTTTTTGACAGCATCATAGAAACTGTTTGGGTTTTTTGTGTGAATATTATATAATGGTTGGAAAATGGGAACAGCGAGTTTTCTCTAATACTTGTGATATGGAGGGACTTGTACTATTCAACTTTAGGAAAGTAACCTAGTTAACCAAGTTAGGAGTTTATACTCCGCTTCAGTACCAATAAAGATTAAAGGCTTCTAAATAGATGCTCTGAATAGTACTACAAAGCGCTGTTAACTGGAGTGTTAACCTCAAATTAGAAAGTACAAATTCATTATAAGACATTAAGATCCTAGTCCTGTCATAGAGCCATTCCATCTTCCCTTTCCCTCTCCCAGTTGTATTTGATATAGTCAGTATTTGATTTTTAGAATTTCTGGCTTGCAGGTTATTTTCTGTTTGTAGAATTATAAAATGTTTGGGATTTATTGTGACCATAATACAAATAACCCTGTGAAAGCAAACTGTCACTGTCTTCTGCACTATCTGTAAAGCAGTTTAGAAAGCTTTAATGGGAGGCATGAGTGTAATTTGTAACGAAGGAATAAATCACATGAAAAGGTGTGAGAATGTAATAGTCTGTTTAAAAAAAAAAAAAGAGTTAACTATGTTGTAGGAGTTAGACACCTTGTTCAGTTAACAAAGCAGGCTTTTTTGCCTGGTATAATCAGTGTAAAACAAATGGGTGTGGAACCTAAAATCTGTTTAAAAATATCAAAGGTCGAATAGAGATTGCACTTGTTTTCTTCTGAGAAAGATACACAAGAACCAAAATTTCTCTGTAATGATGCTGTTTCTCTGTGTGTGTATACATAGAGTGTGTCTGTATAGATATATACATACTGAAGCACACATGCAGTGTGTGTGTATATACGTACTATCTGTGTGTATATATTTGTTTGTTTTTAACTTTTAGGTTAGTCCATTACCATGTCACTCTGCAAACCCCTACTCATGTAAAAGATTTTGTGGGCGGCTTCTTGATTGTCAGAATCACAGCTGTATGAAAGAATGTCATCGCGTTACTAAATTGAACAGTAGTGCAGATGGAAAGAAGGTAGGTCCATTTCCTTTTTGGTGTATTTTATGCAGTTTTCTGTTTTAACTGGAAGATAAAGAATTTGCAGCTGTAAGGCACAGGATCTATTCCAGATTCCACTGTTCCCATTGATGCTGTGACATGTAGCTAATCTATGCTTCTTTAGACTATAAACCTGAGACTATGTTAGTATTTTGCAAATGCTACACTTTAATGTATGTTAACATACATTACTGTGTTTTCATCAAAAACTAACTTAATACTATTGCCAAGTGTCTTCTAAAGTCAGTTTTCGTAGCTGGCAAGATCAAGTGAACTACTGATAATCCCTATATACAAATGCACTTGCAATCTACTGGGGCAACTGTTTGCTGAGCAGAGCTGTAAAGGGGTTGAGGAGACTATCAGATCTTTAGGAGAGAGCTCTGGAAATGTTGCAGAATAGGTGAAGACTTCTTAAAGCACTGGGGTAATATATTCATGTTTATCAGTGTCTACTAAAAACTGACACTTAAGCAGTCAAGCTGTAGGTGTTACTGGCTGAATATAGTATGAAACAAAAATAAAAGTAAGTGCAAAGCTGAAAATTGTTCTAGTTTTGGGCAGCCAAAAGCCCAGCTTGTGGTTTGAGAGAGTCATGAGTTGGAGGAAAACGGCTTTTTAAGTTTTTAAAGCATTACTTTAGAAAAAATTGCAACATGGTCTCTCTGGGCATTTAGAAAACTGAGCAAGCATTCAGGTGGGTACAAAACACAAATGTTGTATTTTAACTTGAGTAGGATGATATTGCTGTGGATTCCAATCCTAGAAGTGGTATTGTCATCTAATAACTGCCTATATTGCAGATACCGTATTTTTATATTCATGATTGTGAGACTTTTGTCTGAGCTGCTTGTGCAGCTTGTGGAACAGTAACCTGCAGCCATAGAGTGACATCAGTACATACTGAGAGTGACAGTTGTTTAAGCATTTCCAGTTACGACTATAAGAGGCTGTTTACCTACAGCTTGAGTTAAAGCAATTAAAATGTGAATGGGTCAGGATTATTCCTAGCTCCATTTTTAGTGAGGCAATATATTCTCGGAAAACAGGAGTCTTAGGTACACGTGAAGTATGGGTAAATCTGTAAACTCAAGTTGGTTTTGACCTTTAGTGCTTTTGTTCTGTTGTTTTGATAGACTAAATTGCAGATGTAGTCAGAAAGGGCTGATTAAATTTCTTGCTTATATGTCCGAGTAGTGATTCTTCTGTCTGGAATTTGGGTTCGTTCTGCACGTTGTGTTAGAAAACCCTTCTTGAGGGAAGAGATGCCATCCAGAGGGACCTTGATAGGCTTGAGAAATGGGCCAGTGCTAACTGCATGAGCTTCAACAAGTCAAAATGCAAGGTCCTTCACCTGGGTCGGGCCAACCCTAGGCACAAATACAAACTGGGTACAGAGTGGGTTGAGAGTAGCCCTGAAGAGAAGGATTTGGGAGTGTTGATAGATGAGAAGTTCCGCATGAGCCGGCAGTGCGCTGGTGCAGCCCAGAAGGCCAACCGCATCCTGGGATGTATCAAGAGAAGTGTGGCCAGCAGGTCAAGAGAGGTGATTCTCCCCTTTTACTCTGCTCTTGTGAGACCCCACATCAAATACTGCGTCCAGTTCTGGTGTCCCCACCAGAAGAGAGACATAGATCTGTTGGAGCGTGTTCAGAAGAGGGCCACAAAGGTGATCCAAGGGCTGGAGCACCTTTGCTATGAGGACAGGCTGCGGGAGCTGGGGTTGTTCAGTCTTGAAAAGAGAAGACTTCAGGGGGACCTAATAGCTGCCTTCCAATACCTGAAGGGAACCTACAGGAAGGCTGGGGAGGGACTTTTTACAAGAGCGTCCACTGATAGGACAAGGGGTAATGGGTTTAAGTTGAAGGAGAATAGATTTAGATTAGATCTTAGGAAGAAATTCTTCAGTACAAGGGTGGCAAGACTTTGGAATAAATTGCCCAGAGATGTTGTGGCTGCCCCCTCCCTGGAGGTGTTCAAGGCCAGGTTGGACAGAGCCTTGAGTAGACTGATCTAGTTGAGAGGTGTCCCTGCCCATGACAGGGAGGTTGGAGGTCCCTTCCAACCTAGGCCATTCTATGATTCTATGAAAATGTTGCAGAAAGGCCAGTTATTTGCTTTTATCTACTGTTAAATTTTATACCATGGTTTTCTAAATGCTTTCAGTTGCTATTGTCTGTCTTAACTGTGAATTTTTGGGGGTTAGATTTTTGTAAATGATCATTGTACAAAGGCTCCTTTTTTAAACTTCACAAGGATTGTGAAGCAATCTGTAGAAGCAGAAGAAAAGGAGACTGGAAGAAAATGGGGTAAAATTGTATGAAAAACTTAAATTCTTATGTCTGTATTTTGAACAGCATAAGGTGAAATGTTGGCATGGAATTAGTCCTTTGGGGAAGCATTGTGTATGTTCATGCTTGGATAAATTTGCTTTACTTCGACTGACTCTGTGAAATTGAGTATTTGAATGTGATGGTGGGTCTTAAATACCTGTGTAAGTTCAGCTGATAAATCACATCAGTCTATCTGTGTTTATTTGATTGGGTTCTGGGATTCTAAATGAGTTATTCAGGTAAGAATATAAATAGAAATGGAGCTTAATTTACTGTACTGATGTTCGTCACATTGTGCTGATGTTGATCACTTCACCTGGAATGAGAATGACAGCACAGCTCTTGTAGACTGTGTAGTATATGGAGTGGAAGCAATGCCTTAGCAGCTCTCAGCTAAGAGATACCTAAGATAACACTTTTTTTGGAGTATTATATAAACTATTGTACATGTGTGGAAATTGAATGACTTAAAGTTTGCTTCTTAAAATCAAGCAAACCAACCTCCTCCTCATGCCTATATTACAGAGGAGCATGTCATGACTAAATTATTACAGTGACATGGTGCATGGGAAAAGTTAGTTCTGAATATGAAATTCCATGGAAAACTGTTAGAAATAGAGAATTACCAGGCTTAATGGCAGTTTTCCAAAGCACTAATATTAAGAGGCCTTTTTACACCCAGGAAGCAAAATAGAACTCTCTTAGACCAATAAGTGCTGGCATTTTTGCTTTTCTTTTAAAAGCATATTTGAATAATGGTTTTTGCTTGAGGGATATCTTACTGAATAGCTGAAATCCCTTAGCAAAACCACCCCACGGTTTCTTCTATATAAAAGCTTGTTAATGGCAGCTAACAAATGTTTGGTACTTTCTTTACTGCTCTGTTTTTATTTTGTTAGGCAGGTCCAGAGTGTTCACAGTGTGAAGAGGAGTGTACTAAGCCCCGGCCACCCGGCTGTCCTCACCGATGTGTTTTGCCTTGTCACCCTGGACATTGCCCGTCATGTCTCCAGATGCTTAAAATAAAGTGTCACTGCAAACTGTCAATACTATATATTGAATGCTTGTAAGTGCCAGAACTGAACCCAGCTTTTCATTTGAATGCGACTAATTGGAAATTGCTTAAAGGTTATGATTTGTAACATAGTGGGAGGTCTTCTGTTTAAAATTTGCTAGTGTTTTATTTGGTATGACTACTAAAATTATTATAAATACCTGGAGTCTTGTGAGCAGAACTAGGTTTTATCATATAGTAATATTTTGAATTATGCAAATACATAGTAATCTACATAATGTTTGATCTATATGTGGTTCTTCTATAGTATGTAAAGAAGAATTTTATAACAAGAATTAGAATTAAAATCGTGTAAAAGGTCTTTACAACTAAATTCCTTCAAACTTTAGCTGTTTTAATTGGAAAACTTTTAGCAATCATTTTTACTCCACTTTAATCATTTCTGTATGTGGATAGAGGGTTAGCTAAGCTTTAATAAGTATAAGATGAAACTTGTGGATTAAGCATTATCCTCTGTGTATTGCTCTGCAAACATTCATTCCATGCATGCATGTTCTCCTTTGTGCATTTTCTTTTTTTTTTTTTTTTCTGATAAATAGTGTAGTTTTAGTCCCACAGGATGTGGACAAATACATCTTACTTTACGGTGAGATGTATTTAAAATATATCCCTAATTGCACTGAATTTTGTTGGGTTTAGTTTGGAATTTATGACAATGTTTTTGTTTTACAGAAAACTAACATCTGCTGACTTAAAAGAAAAGGAGCTTCTTATTTCCTGCAAAAATCAGTGTCCAAAAGAGGTAAGCTATATTGACAAATAAATGCTTGATTTGATGGGTGTATAGAATTTTGTGGATTTTACTTTTTTGTAAGGTTTTTTATATGGTTTCAAGGCCAAGTGAACTAGTGAAGCTCAGTCTAAATGAATATACTAAATGTTAGATGCAAAGGTGGTTAGTGAACAGTATTCAGAGGACAGTTACTAACTTCTCTCTGTCAAACTGGAAGGTTTTGTTCAAGGATCAGAGATTAGTCTCCAAGACATTAATAGCTTGAGTGTTTAAGCATACAAATGAGGTTGAATGTGGAAGAGTATGTCCTGGAGGGGATGGATTTATTCTTAACAAGTTACATGAGTTAATAATGCCCTGCTATGTTAGTGATATATGTCTTGTAGTGTGAAATAGATGACAAGCCAGTTATCTTTCTGCTGTATCTGGGTATATCTAAAGCATTGCTGTAGAGAAGAAAAGAATAGAATCCTTATTGCATGATGCTTAGGCTATGAACCAGTTTATACGGGCATCAGTAAGGAAGATTCATGCTAAATACTACTTTTGAGTAGTAAAGCTGGTGGAGCAGAGGAAGAACTGGTTGGAGAAGCTACCAAATTTTCATCAGTAACAGCTTAGACACGTATCAGGATTTATCCAGTTGTGGATAGTATTGTTGTAAGACAGGAGGGATGGGCCAAATGACTTCTTCTGGCCCCTCCCAGTGCTGTTGCTGTGTGCTGTTTCTGTACTTTCAGAAATCCCTGCATTATTATTTTGTTTGTTCTTTAGTTGCCATTAGTTGTGGTGAGAGTGACCACCCTTTCTTCTCTCCATTCTCCGCTGTAGAGTTAGAAAATTTATGAAGTAGAAAAACTAGAATAGTCAGGAATATTTTGGAAAGTGTTTCCACTGCAAAATTCTACAGATTTTCTGAGAAATTCTCCTTCCCTGCAATAAGTACTTGTAGTATAGAAAATATTTTTACCCCGTAATCACTGGTTTAGCCTCTTAGTGTGTAGCTGAGTCTGTCTCATGTAATATGTATCTGGCACTCATAATTTGATTCAACCCATTCTCACACCCTGATTCCACTCAGTTCTCTTACACTGGTTTACCTATGATGTGCCCTAGTCTGAGATTTGTCGTCTTGCCTCATCTCTCATAGCTCTGAATTCTGCCTCAACCTAATTAATAAGTTAATTAAATAATTTCTTTTGTGTTTGAGTAAATGCAAAAATTTACAGAATTCCTTCTTGTTTCCCAGCAGTTCCTCTGTTTTTCAGTCAAGATTGTTAACCCAAACAGGAAGACTGTGCTCTGTGCTGTGCACCTACTTGTATCTTCTGCCTTTTGCCCTTGTAGATGCCTTTCTGGTGTCTTTTTTCCGTAAATGAATGTGCCTGTCACAATTTTCTCATCTGGATGTCTGAAAGCTCTCTTCCTGGCGGGGGAACACTTTTGGATATTATTTCATTGTCCATTTACTTCTTAATTTTGTCCTTTCATTTCTCTCTTTGTAACTTTGGTTTTATTTGCTCTAAGACTTCCTCCTCTTTATTTTCAAGAGTGCTTATAATCTCTTAACATGAACTATGTGTTCCTGTATTTCAG
>JAVFHW010080226.1:0-20062 GCA_032159205.1 Eurystomus glaucurus suahelicus | reverse complement strand
GAAAGTGTAGGACAAGAGTCCACTTTATAAAGCTTTTTATAAAGCTTTTAGTTAACTCTCAAATTCTCATTACTATAGATGCCTTGAAAAATAAGGTCTTATGCAGCTTCTGCTATCCAGAGAATCTTTTTAGTGTAATTCCTGGTGTAAAAATGCATCCTCTTCCCTTCCTCTGATTCTAGCTCTAGCTCTTACTGGCTTTCGTGAAACAGAAGTATTAGTATGGTCCTGCTTCAGGTAGTTCATATCTTTGTGTTACAGTTTATCCTACTTTCCTCAGGTCCTATTTTGGAAATGTCATATGTACTGTACGGGTTTTTTACCCTTTTTTTGTTTCTGTTTCTCTGAATCTTGAACAGTGCTAGGGGTATTTTGTCTGGTTTGCAAGTATATAATATTTGTCTACAACTTTGGGAAAATTAGCCAGCTGTATTGTAATACTAGTTGTACTGCTAGTTCTCTTTCAAAGGAATCATTGATAAACACAATTGAAGGAGCAACCTTAACAGATCGTCACCATGCCACTGCCACCACTACCCCTCCTCAGCAAATACGGATTAAGGCCATTGCGGGGATCTCACGACAAGAGCTTACAGACAACTTGGCCAGAAGATAGATAAGGCCACCAAATTTAAGAACACTTAAAGCTTATAAATCAAGTATGTCTCCCCAAAACTAAATTGGAAATGTTTTGTGGTAGTCCTGACAACCTCAAATAGAATTCAAATTAGTGTATTATTAGAATTTTCTTACCTAATGTCCGCAGCTGACCTTGGGTCATTAGCAGAGCTGTTTGCTGAGAGTCAGTGTGCACTGTCGCTCCACCAAGCTTAGCATAATGCAACTTAGGTTCAACAGAATACCCTGTTTTACTGAACAGGGTAATTTTGAGATGTTTTTCCTTTTGGTTATTGGAATTTGTGGTTAGAGAGTATACTATCATATTTGAATTACAAGGTAGCAAGCTACATACAGAGATTAGGAAAATCAATTATTGTCTGATGCCCTGAAAAAATACAACAGGAACTTGAGTCTTGAAAGACTTCATGGTTTTGTTTTGGCTATGGCAGTATGAAACTATAAAAAAGACTTTTAGTATTATACACTACAGCTCACATTTCCTTTCTGCTTTAGGCAGAGGCGAAGTCTTTTGATATTGCCACATCTGTTAGATGAGTTGCTTTAATTAAAAAGCTCTTTCTCTTTTTTGGTAGCAATAATAAAATATCCTGTTGAAGGAAACCTAACTTTTTTTTTTTAATCAGGGTGATTAAATTCTTATGCTCATGTTTGCAGATGTTTTGGGGCAATTCTTACATAGAATTTTTAACCATCTATCAGTTCTCATAATTTATGTATTCATGTCAGTATTTGTGGATCTGTGTTTAGCACTTCATTCTGTGTAATTAGTATTTTCTGACACAATAACCAATCATACTTTGCACTTTTACTGTGCAGTCTGCTAATGTCTTGGTGTGAACTGTGGGACCACATTGTAAGAAATTTATTTTAACATGATAATGCAGTAGATACAATGTCAGGAATTTTAAGAGTATACATAGCTTTTTAAAAAAATGAATTACTTAAGTTTTATTTCCAGAATGCTAAATTAAATTCTTTAAACACATCTTGAAAATGTATGTGGCTTTCAAAAATCTAACTTTGAAGGGCAAATACATGGTTTTGGTCCATAATGAGAGAGGGTTTTCCTCAATGCCTGGCTTAAGCAGCCGAGGTTTTCATAAGATCTCCGGAAGCAGGGTCACCCCTTAAACTGAAGTGTCTGCCACTTTGTTTGGAAGTGATAAACTTAACTTTTTATGCTTAGCTTTTGGGATTGCTGCTCAAAAGTGCTGATTTTTTTAATTATCGGGTGTGTATTAACAGATTGTGTTTATTTCTTTCTGCTGGAGATCAGTTAAGCCTCCATAAATTTTGATGGGTTTTAGCATCATCAGACAGATTTAAATATGTTGCCTCCAGGGAAAATAGTTGTAGGATTTTTGTTTTCGGAGCTGTGCATTAAATGCCTTTCTTTTAAAGGCCTTGCCATGTCAAACAAAGCCTGTTCATTTTGGCCTTTAGCTTGTGAGCTATTGACAAGAGATCTTGTATGGTGAAAGATCTAAAGGGGCATATGCTTCCTATTTTAGCACCAAGTAGCTTGGTGTGGATGCTTAAAATCAAGGAAGAAAAGAATTTTCCACTTCATTATTTATCCAGCAGAATCAGTGGTAGGATTGCTTTTGTTTCCTGAGCTTGTGAGGAAATGTTTTGCCACTCATTTCACTGCTCCTCTTGATTTTATTTTTTTTTATGTTGGTTTTGCATTGGAGGGAGTAAAAATCAAGTTGTACTGCCAGCTTCATTCTTCTTCTGCATCCCTGTGGATGTGAACTGTGTAGCCCTATGCAGAGAACTAAATATGCAAATCTAGGTTTCAGTACTGGATTAAACATACCCGTGCTGTGCAAATTTTACTCTAATGGTGTGTAATGTAAGAATTTTATTGCAGTAGTACCTGGAGGTTGTGGTGAGGGCTATGGTTTTGTACTCGCAGCTCTGACATATCAGTTACAGACTGTTTGTTTGAGCTTTGACACTGTTAATGGGAATGTGCCTAATTAGTGTGTTAGTAGTGTAGAAGCAATAGTTCTAGCCATGGATTGTTCTGGCCAACATGGGGTGACTTGCAGGTGAGACTAGATTGTGTGAGGTGCTCTTGGGTAGGGAGCCAGAAGGGCCCTCTTGCTGCACAGAGCTCATGAGGTAGCAAATTGGTTTTGCAAAGATTGTGGTCACTAGTGAGCAGAGCTCCATGTTCTGGCTAGTGGTCTGACCTCAGTAGCAGACAAAGCTTAAAGACAAATTTCTCCCCTCAAAATGAGGCAAAATGCAAGCTAGATTTGCTGATGATCAGTTGTGCCTGAACAAACCTAAATTCATTCTTTGATAAGATAACCAATTTGTATTTTTTTCCCTCTATATGAAGCAAATAAATTAGATTTGCTACGTGAGGCTTCAGCAAAGCTATTGAGTCAATGCCACCTAGTGAACAGCTAGTTCAGAAACAGAAGAGGATTAATACAAGGATGAAGGTGGGCTAAAGGAACCAACTGCTTGTTTCTTTTTTTTTAATTCCACCCCTCAAAAAAATCCAAACCAACAACGAAACTAAATGAAAAGTTGAAGGAAGAGATGTTTCAATAAGGAAACTTTCCTAAGGGCTGGGTTGTTGTCTGACCTTGCATTGTTTTCAGTAATGACCCCGGCACCAAAAAACATTGGAATTTTGTGATGAAAATCTGCAGAGTGTTGTCAGCATGTAACAACTGATGAAAAGCATCTGCAGAACACATGTATTTGGAGCATGTTACTAGATACAGAAAAACAGTGAGACAATGTATGTCAAGGCTAATAGTAGGCTCCCAGGAAACTTCAGAAATCCTTATTGTCACAGCATGATTAGCTGGAGAGAAATGCAAATGAGAGCTGAAGAAGTGTTGGGAAAGATACTCTATAAAGAATAAGGTGTAATTAAGGCATTGTACAACGTCCTTCCTGCTAAGATGTCATTTGGGATATTACGTGCAGTTCTGGCTACTATTGATATAAGCTGATTGAAATTCAATGAAGGGAATAGAGAGTCCTTTATGAAAGGACAGTAGAGAAATAGTTCAATGTGAGGATAAGACCTAAGAGATTTAGGCTGGCTAAAATAAATGTAGGCAATTAAAATAAGCTCCTGCATCTTGTAGTAAGCTCCTGGAACAGCCTTCTTAGCAAAACAGTAGAAAGGGGCAGAATGGGGAACTGTTTTCATGGTAAGACCTCATCCAGTCCTAGAAGGATCATAGGAGGTGCCTGCCTTTAGGAGGACTGGACTTTAGGACTCAGTGTGGTGACTTAGAGGTTTAGTCCTGGGTGAAGTGTACTGAAACTAACTTAAAAATATGAGCCTAATCCGCAAGTGTCTATCAGTGTAATATAGATTGTGACTGGCATGGACATAAAAATATGTACGTCTGTTCTGTAATTTTTAGCTAGAAAGTTTTGCGTTCTGCTTAGGTACGTGTTTCATGATACCAGCTCAGATGTTGAGCAAGTTCCAATGGACTTCTGAGAACCCAAATTTACTAATCAACAAGAAGTGTATACACCTGGGGTTTATAATGATCTTGTAAAGTGTTCTTGCTCTTGTGGATGAAGTTGTGTAGTGTGCATATGTTTTCAATTTTTAATAAATGTGAAAAAATTGTATTTCTTACAGTATTTTCCAAGTTGTGTTAATGTCTTGATGACAGCGAAGAGGTGAAATTTCACTTTTAGTAAAGAACACTATCCAACGCCATTTTAAATAGTTTGGGGATTTAAAGTTACCTCTAGAAATAAATGTATTAGATGTTTTATGTGAGATTCCACCTTCAGTTATTAATGGTATTGGGTTATGTAACTGAAAATGAAAAAATCATTAATGTGAAGATTTCTTATGTGCATGTGTATGAGCAAGGTTTATATTAAGTCAAGCTCTTAACAGCAAAAAAATGTTTGCTTTGTCTTTTTTTTTCCTAACATAATACTGGGAGCACTGCTATATTGCTAACAGTCAGCACGTGTAAATTAGTATCTCAGTTCTTAACACAGTAACTGAATGATGATGTGTTCATTACAAGTGTTAAAATATGCACTAGCAGTAAAAAAAGTCATTGTCTCACATGTCACAAATGGGATAATCTGTCAAATGCTGAAATTTAGGATTTTGTGAAATTATTTTGGACATAGTATTAGTGACTTGTATTTGACTTTTGCATGATTCAAAGATTCTTGCATGCAAAATTTTCTTTTGTGGTATTTCTGCCTCTGATTCTTCCCTCTTTCTTTTGTTGACTCCAAACTACAAGTTGCTACAGCACACTTAATTTCATTTTTCATTTTTACCTTATATTCCTACAACATACAGATAGCTAGGGTAACTGTTGTATAAATGTATATATGACTATTGAAACATTTGAAAGGAGAAATTGGTTTTTAATCAAGCTGTACCAATAAAAGATAAATCCTTTTACAGGAACTGAAATGTAGTAAATAACTGCCAAAAAAAAAAAAAAAAGGAAAAATTAACTTGTTTCACAAGTGGGAAACACTGATAAGTTGAATGAGTTTTCTGTTAAGATCGTATGTCTGAAATAAAACCAGCTCATAGATTCTTGGTAATTTTGCAATCATGTATTGGTGTGGATGTTTTGTGGTTTTTGTTCTTTATAGCTGCCCTGTGGTCACCGGTGTAAAGAGATTTGCCATTCAGGAAGCTGCCCTATGAACTGCAGCCAGAAGGTTAAACTCCGATGTCTCTGTAAGAGACTGAAAAAGGTAAATTTTTAAGTTGCAGTTTTAAAGAATGATGTATTTTCTTCGCATATTCCTAGACTTGTATGGATAGATTGTCTCTGGTGCAGATTAGAATACGTCCAGTTGCTCTAATAGAGCTACAACAATTAACATCAGCTGAAGATCTGGGCTGCAATATCAAAAGATTCACTGGAGAATAAAAAATCCTGTTAATGCTAAAATATGGTAGCTGCCTGACTTTACAACGGCTTTATCTTCAACCATACTTGAATTTTTGTAGCTTCATTGGGAGAATAGTCAGATGACCTGGAGTGATTTAAGAAGAAAAAATACATTTTTCTGATGATATTGGGAAAGTTTATAATAACATAAGCTGGAACAAGCACAGATGTTGTGAATCTCTAACTAATGTAATCCCTTACGGTTCTCGGCAAAGTTGAAAGCAAGTACAGGCATCAGCATCCTTAGCTTCTAATAAAGATAAGGGACAAAGTAATGTATTAATTTTATTATATATAGTATTATAGGGGGAAGGACAGAAATTGGTGTGAAGTCTTGGCAACTAATAATGACTTAATGAACAAATCATAATCTGGTTTAATTAAAAGGTGCTTAAATCACTTTTCTGGACCCAATGAACTTATGAGCCTTCCGAACAGGCTGCAATTCCCCAGAGCTCTCACGCAATATCTTGTGCAACCAGAAGTCTTGCAGGTGGGGTGTTCACCAGGAGAAAGGATGACATGTTCAGAACAAGTGCTTCAGATTGACTAGTCTCTGCTTACAGATAACAACCTTTCCCTCCCTCACCCCCAGTATTAAGGGGAGAAAGTGTGAGAATTTCCACTCCCACCCACCCCCATGACCAGACCTGTAATCTCAGCCAGTTACAGGAATGTACATGAAATTACTGCCACAATTTGTGCTTTGTCTTAGGCAAACAAGTGAGAAAAGAGAAGAGATGAGAAATAAAACTGGACTATTTGATTTATTCTTGCTTTCAGCTTAGCTTATTTGGAGGAGGAAAAGAAAAAATGACAATTTAATATTGAATTACAGGTTCAAGTAATGTTTAATCACTAGCTTTATTTTCTGTGTAGCCAATGTTTTACTAAATGAGAGTGTTTTATAATTACTTTCATAAAGAAATGGACATTGTAACTAAAATTTCATACAGGGAAATGATTATAAAAGACTCAAATTATACTTAACAGGAAGTACAGTGCAGCAAGGCACAAGAAGGCCAAGTTTCACTGGAATGTGATGCACTATGCAAGGAAATGAAACGAAAAGCATCTGAGGTAATGTATCCACTGTAGCTGTAGTTTCTTCTCAGTGTTTCAAGAAAAACAGGGAAAGAAAGAACACAGAATTCTTTTTCAAGGCAATACCAGCAAGAAGCACAACACAGGTAGGTGTCCTGTTTAATAGCAGCTACTTTTTCAGACTTGCATAGGGCTTAGTGGAGAGAATGACAGTGTCTGTAGACAGTGTTAATTAACTCAGTGAAATACTGTCTTAAAACAATACCCTGTTGTTTTTCTTTAAATTTGTTAGAACTGGTTCTTTCCTTATCTACTGAGAACAAGTGATGATCAGTGATGATAAAATCATGGTTGGTGATGATTAGTGCTGTAAGATTAGGGCCAGGCCACTTCACAGGGCATTGTTAAATCTGCTCTTTCCCCGTGAAAGTTTTGCAGCCATTGAATGCTCAGCTCGTCCAGCATGAAGAGAGTAATCCTGTCACACTGTATTAGTTACCCTGTGCCAGAAAAATTGAGAGTTTTTTCAGCAATTGCAGTATACTTTTTAGCCAGTTGTGAACGTGACTTCTCTCTAGTTCTGCTGTTTCACAAGGTAAAGAAATTGCTGCATGCTGTCACTCAGACAGAATATCAGCCTTGCTTTTATAAGCCTTTTATAAAAACATAAAGGAATCAGTGCATAACTCCCTTGGTTTTATCAGGTAAGTGTTAGATGTAATAAATGTGCAACCCAAAGCTGACTTTTGTCAGCTTCTGCTCAGACTTTCAGGATTTATTGGCACGTTCTAACAAATACCACACAGACCAAATCCTGCAACTTTACGTACAGCTCAAGTGCTAGCTCTTGGGTTATGCCTTTAGAGAATCTCAACCATAACAAACAGTTCCAGTAAGAATGTGAAGATAAGTTCATAGGAGTGTGCTAAAGCAAGGTGGATTCACAAGAGTGCATGAGCAGGGACAGAGCAGCATGTCTCAGCATGGTGCAGCGTCAGCTGCTGTTGTATTCCAGCAGGTAATAGTTGTGGTTTCTTGCCCCTGACATTGTAATCCATGGGGAGGAATCAACTAATGCAATGAACAAACTACAAGTTTCTACTGTTAGCGATGCCACAGACATACTGTGTGGCATAACCTGGCTATGTGTGCCTTCCTCACAGAGAACATGGATTTACTTGTTCTGGGTTTTTTATTTGAAATTACAAAGTTCTGTTTAAATTCTTAACAAGCACCTTTTTGTAGCTTATGCTACAAATAACATACTGGAATGCTGCAAATGACATACTGGAATGATCTTGTATTATATGCACTTGACAAAAGTAGTTTATTATGTCAATTGCTGTTTAATGTGTCAAGACTGGAAAAAGTCTGTTAGAACCACAGACATATACAAAGATCATTTAGTTTGCAGAAGAGCCATCAATTTCCAACAACAAAGTGGGCTAACTGTTTGTAAAACTCTTCATGTATAGCACCTAGTGAGTATGTGCTTCTGAGGAACTGGATGCATCTCTTACTGTACATTTTATTAAATACTTCTAGAAATGTTTTTCCATACTATGGTTATAACAGCTAAGCTTCCCCCCACACCTGCATATATTATACCTGTGTATCTTATACAAATGTAGCCACGCCAGTGTAAAAAGAAGCTTTTTTGTTGCTTTTACCCTCCCCACACATTTGTGTGTCACTTTTTCTTTTGGAGCTGAAGTTCTGCTGTTAGATGGCAGGGCAATAGCAGGAGGCTAGCTGTGCAGTTTTGTTTCCACAGCAGACTCCCCAGTTTCAAATGTGCGTGGCTGAAAAGGTCTTTTATACAGTTTTATAAAGAGAGAGACTCTACTATTGTGTCTAGCTTAATGGAATTAATAATGCTTTTATTTGCTATATGGTTTAGCAATTTAAGAAATTGTCTGAAAAGCTGCAAATAGGACTGTTCTCTTGACCCTGTTCTCAGCACACACTGAGCTGCAGTGTGCTAAAGCATGGGCTGGTGTGCTTTCTCCTTAGCCATCAAGAGCTCTTGAATTACAAACTGGAACAAATTCCAGCTGCGCAAACCATATTTAGTAAATTATTGTCAGTGTTAATGTGCAAATCATCCAGGATCAAGACTGTTTTTCATTTCAAGCTATTAATTGGCTTTTTACATCCAGTTTTTCTAAGGTAGTGATCTAGTGGCTGCAATACTAAAGATCCAAGAAATCTATACAATATATGTGGAGTCTCCTTCTCTGGAGACTTTTAAAACCCGCCTGGACATGTTCCTGTGTAACCTGCCCTAGGAGAACCTGCTTCAGCTGGGTGGTTGGTCTAGATGATCTCCAGAGGTCCCTTCCAACCCCTACCATGCTTTGAAGGCAGCAGACACATCTACTTTCTCAGTATACTCTTCCTGTTACTACCACTACTGTAGTGATGTCTGACTATGGAAATTCTAGAGATGGAGCTGGTGTCTTTCTGTTCAATGATCTTTGTTGGATTTATCTCCTGTTAGTGTGCCTAATTGTGTTTCAGTAGACATAAACTTTTGGCATCATCCTGTAGCACTGAATTTCTAGATTTAGCCAAATACTATATCAGAGTAGAATACTCCCCTCTGTTATGAACCAGCCTCCTGGTAATTTCATTTTATGCCTTTGGTTTTGTATTATGAAAAAAATAATTATTGATGTTTTATCTCTGTGTGGCATCTTGACACTTGTCAGGACTTTGTGCCCTGTTAGTCACCTGATGAATCCTAGTTATGCCTCTCTTTAGATAGAGGCTACTCCCTCCTTTTTCTTTTGTATATGTTCAGGTTTTATGTTCTTCTATTGCAGGACCAAAACTGAATGCAGGAGCTAAGATTCAAGTGCATTGTGTATTTAGATAGTGACGTTTTTCCTGTACCATTCTTTTCTTAACAATTTCTAGCATTTGATTTGCTTTCTTGAACACTACAAAACACTTTTATAGAATTATCAATCTTAACTCCCAGGATTCCTTTTGATAGGACTTTCTGATGGTGGAGCATTTTAAATTACATTTGGTTTGCATTACACAAAGGGCTTTAAAGCAGTTTGGTTATGCATTATCCCATGTATGTAATATCTGGTACAAATATAGAGGTTTCCTTTTGCTTTAGTAGCCAGGGAATATTCCAAGTGCTGGGAATGAAATATGTGTGTAAATTATATTGGAATTTTCTGTGTGTGTAAAGTGTACTGAATTGAGGATAAAGTTGCTGAAAACATGAACTGTCTTTAGGAATTTTCCTGGTTGTTAGTGAGCAAACTATTCTTTTTAGGTTTTATATTTGTTGGTTCACCTTGTCAAATTGAAGTCAATTCAATTTATAACATTGTAGCATCCATTATATGTTCCATGTTTTCCAAATGTGAGATGATGCAGCTTTTTCTGAGAATATTTTATAATCTGAATAAGTTGAGAGTTCACTTGAAGGTTTTGCTCCCTTTTTGTTGAGAAACATGCTATAGGAGTAGTTATGACTCTATAAGGAAATAGGTTTAGCTTCTGTTTATAACAGTTGCTTATCACTTTGTATGTCTGGGCAGATAAAAGAAGCAGAAGCCAAAGCTGCTATTGAAGAAGAGAAACGAAGACAACAGGTATCAACCTTTCTTCTTCCTCACCCACTTCCTCTCCACCTTGTTCTTAGTAGTAAATAATTTACGTGCAACTGAAGATGTATATAGTTTGTAATGTGATAGGCACAATCATTCCTGTCAGCTGTTACCTTACTCTAAGCTGTGTGTTGTGAATGATTTACAGTGGTTAGGAGCCCACGTTTTCCCAAAGAATTTTCATGATTTTATGCAAAATAGTAATTTTAATCTTGCATTACTATAACTGTGTATAGTACAGTTTATTTTTAAAATAGTAAGTACTCTTGATTTTAATTGAACACTGCATAATACATAAACCTCATAGAATTGCTGAATAGCCTCCATAGAGATTTAAATATTGGGTGAAGCTTCCCTCTTCCCTCCAATACTGAAAGAATGAGGAAGCCTAAATGAGCCTTTCTCCTTCACGGTCTCAGGGGGGTGGTGGATGAATGTGTATTTGCTGTAATTGCTGTTGTTGGTGAGCATATGTTGTTGGCATTGTAATCCAAGAAGGTTCTGTGTGAGCTGCTAGGAGACACTAATACTATTGTATTTTGGGCAAAAACTGTAAGCTTGGTTGGTGGTGATGGTTAGGTCAGATACGTCATCTGGAGGCTACAGCCTTAATGCACTCCTTCCAGCTAGTTCCTGCATGTATGCCTGTGCCTGAGCATTTGAAACTAACTCATATTCTAAGTCCAGCACGTGCTTTCTGACTCTCCTTCTACTTGTTTATCACAACAGTTACATATTAGGTTATACATGTCACACTCCGTTTTTGTCACAGAGCTCTGGCTCACTCTCTGCTTGAAAGAAGGCATGGGAGATGTACTCATGGACCTGATCCTCCTGTACCATTCTCCCAGTCACGTTAGGATAGGCTGGGGTCACAACTTCTGTTATGCATACTTTGATTAATTGCCTAGAGGCTTAATTTATTAAACTGTTATGTCTACCAACTAATGCTCTAGCAAGGCCTTCTTTTGTTTTTCAGTGGGGAATGTGTCTGCTTGTTGTGCAGGAAAAGCATGTACTTATGTACCTGTTGTCCAGGGGACCACACACTGTTTTGTGATCGTCTTGTAATGTTTATTGTTACGTTCATACCTCAACTGTCTACAATATTGGTCACATATTCCCTCTACAACTTATAGACAGTTCATCTAATTCTTGTTCTCTAAATTGACCTCAGAAATGTTAGTTCTGGGCCATAGGTCAGGAAGTGTAGCTTGCATACAGACGTCTGAAACGTTTTGTCAGGCAGAGGTATCTGTAACTGATGGTTCTGCAAGCTATATACTGATGGACATTTACACATGTGAAGAACACAAGTTTTAGAGCTAGAAATTTGAAGTTACTGGTGTTTGTATTGCACTAACTGTTTCCACACATTTCAGAAGGAACCCCAGTTACTAAGGATTTCTGCCTCAAAATCACCTCTTTTTAGTAAAGTCTCAGCAATGGGGCTTCTCTGGAACTGTAGCAGATTTGCTTCACCAGCGCGGTGTGCGCAACATTATTTTTTCCTTGATTCTTCAGCAGTGACTGTTTCTCTGCGGTCATGGCACCGTTGCTTTCTACCTGTGCATTCACTGAAGTCTGACAGTCACAGTCCAGCAGTACCCTTGTGCAATGCGTGGCAACTGCATCTGCGTACGTGTTTTGTGATGGATGCAGCTTCAGGGATAGAAGACTTCACCTATACATAATCAAGCCTATTAGGAGGTTAATTAAGAGTGGCCAGTTACATAGCACAATAGTAAACAGTAGGACGACAGAAAAAAAGGAATGACAAAACCAATAAAAAAGGACAACAGTAACTAATAAATAGTCTAGAATTGCACACAAGTACTAACCTCAGCTACTGCAGCCTTTTGTCTAACATTGATTCCCTTCCAGTTTGATCTCATAATCTGCCATCTGGTGATGCAGATAGGAGGATATCAGTAACATAGGTTGTTGGGTCACATTAAGAGCATGTGTTTGTGGAGTATACTCCCTTCTGACAAAAGCTTGCATCTTGTACCACCTTCCTGATCTCATTAGCAAAGTTTTTTTATAGACAATTCACCTGTTAGTCACAGCATTTGATTAATGCTTCATTAAATCCTTTATATACAAACCTAGTTAGTGCTCTGGTAAGTCTGCACATTTATATTTTGGTATTTGGTAGCAGCTTGTGCTAATATAATTTACAGATGGAATCACTTATTTCTGGTGAAAGAGAGATGGCTTGGTTGGGCTTCTCATCACGGCCCTGGCAGCCAAATGTTCCCTCTGCTTCAGCATGTGAGGCCAGGGTTTTCATAGTTGCTAGAGGTGGAAAAAAGATAATTTGCTTTGATTATTTAACAATTCAGACCAAGGTCTCTCTCTGTCCCACTCTAGTGTAAAAAGATCTGGTTAAATTTTTGAGCTAACTGGTAATAGTCAAGAGTTTCAATACTGAAAGTCAAGGTCTCAAACCTGAATTCTAATTTAATGAGTTGTGTGAAACATTGTTTCCTTTTTTCTTGGAAAGAAAAATGTTTTAACAGTTCCTTAGAAGTTATGAAAGTCAAGCGCCCCCCACCCCCCGTAAAATACAAGACCTGCAATTTCAGGATGTACACTTTGTGTCTGTATATTCACTGTTATTTGCATTAATTTAGCTACATTTTCTCATGGGTCTGCCGCTCCTTCCAGTGCAGGGAGAATATAGAGGATAACACATAAAGGAGCAAAATCCAGTACCTGAACAACACTAAACTAGATGTTATCAGACCAGAAATTGTTTTGAGTATATAGTTTAAATAAATGCATTTTATTTTACTTCCGTCTGTACACAAAGAAGTTGGGTTCTTACTCTAAATAAAAAGCTTGAGCTTGTGTAGCTTGAAGAATTAAGGTAGTTTGAAGACTGGGCACAACCGTTATTTTATTGTTCAGAGATCAGTGAGGTGACACCTTGGGAACGATGACAGTTACATAAAATCCGTAGGTAGCTTTTCAAGGATAGTGATGGCTTTTCTCGTATTCTGTGCCCACAAACCTTTTTTCATCCTGTGTTTTGGTTTTTATGATGTATTTATTTTTAGCTGGGTTTTTATAAAGATCACTAGGAAAGCAATTCAATACCTGTTACATAATTGTTCGAGCCCTATATTTTAATTCAGGTTACTGCAATTCATGAAGCACTCTGCTTTTAAAATTTACAGATCACAAGTATAGAATAACTATAGAAGTTCTAAATTTTATTTGGTGTCTGTGTAAAATGAAACACCGCCGTATCTGTAAAGCCTTAAGGACTCCGCACTTGCCTCCAGATTTGGCATTTTGAAAAACTGTTTCATTAAAATACTTTGCTTTTCTAAAGGAGGATTAGCTAGTTGAAAGTAATCTTGTTTCAAATAGCAGGCTGTGGAACTTTTGAACTTTTCGCCCGTATCATCAGAGAACTGCCAACAATTCCTGCCTTTATGAGGTACAAAGGAATAGACATCAAAATGGGTCCATTTCTCCTGCTAACTGTGATACCTGGCACAAAAAAAGGAAGTAAGATCTGCTTTGTGAAACTCAAATATTTGCTGTCAGTAGAGGAAGACCAGGCATCAGGCAATCTTGAGTTCCAAAGGAAAATTGTATTTACTGGACTACTACTCTGCCCATTTCCCAAAACAGTCTTATTCTTGTTTCTTTAATGCACCTACCTTATTGTCTTAATCCCTCTTTTCCTGGCAGCACTGCAGCAGTAGTCATGTAGATTTATTTCCTCTCATGGCCAGGCTTTGTCTCTGTTCACTGTCCATGTTTCCTCTGCTGCAGCTCAGTCTTGCACCTTTTGCCCAGCCAGTCCCAGTGTGCTGCGCTCTGCTGCTCTCATCTCTCTTTTCTCTTCAGTTCATCTCATCTCTCTGCTCCCTCGCCCCATGCCTTCTCTAGTAGCTGACAACTCTACCCAAAAATCCAGATAATCATCATACCCTTTCTTGTTTTAGTCTTGTCTCAACTCTCCTTTAGAGCATCTTTTCTGATTTTCTTAGCAGTTAGATGGCTCCTCATTGCAGTCTCTTCCCAGTCTTATGCTCTTTGTTCCAGACTGCCCTATTCCAGTTTTATTTCAGCTTTGTATCCTGAAATGAGTTTTGTCTGTATTCTTTATACCCATTTAAAGGGATGTGGAGCAGGGTGAGGAACAGGGATCAGAGAATCCTACTGTTCGTTCCAGGCATCACCCTGAAACTTCTGTTCTGGGTGGAAGCTTGTCATTCTTCCTTTTCCAGTTGCTCTGTTTCATTTTTCGGCCTAAGGGCAGGTGCTTTCTCTTGAGTGCTGTGTGCCTACCACAGTCATCTATGAGTGACAGAATGTTAACACTTAACAAATGGCATCTTTCTGTGTATGTCTAAGATTATAACTACTGATCTAAAATTTAGCTGAGCATGCAAAATAAAAAGAATTGGGGAAAGATAGTAGTTTATTTATATTTTTTGTTTTCAGCAGAGCATGCATCTTTATTATGGGAGGGAGGCTTTTGAAGATTTCAGCCTATGCTCTTATATACATTCTTGCAATAGCTTAAATACGTACGGTGCTTTTCTTTAATAGAAAAAATAATGTATATTAATATATTTCATGAAAATAATCTCATGTTGTCTTAACATTCAGCTAGAGTTAAAAACCTAATGTAAAACTTCAGTTGATTGCATTTTTTGTGATGTTTTTCAAATAGGAAAGCAAACAAGGTTTAATATGTGGAAGTGAAGTGCTTTATAACCATGGGATATAGTGCTGCCATCTTATCTTTATAAATTCCATCGGCTGCCGGTTATTTTTATCAAATGTTTTTTGGGCTTGTTATTTAAAATCTGCATATTTCCTTCTTTTTAATTCCAACACAAACGTCAACTATTTCTTATTTTCTTCATCTAGGCTGAACTGGAAGCTTTTGAAAACAGATTAAAAGGACGAAGAAAGAATAAGAGAAGAAAGGATGAAGTAGAAGTTGAACAATCATCATGGCAAAAATACAAGAACCTCATTATGCTGCCAATGTTCGGAGTTGCTGTTGTGATGGTTGCATGGCTCATGGTCTACAATGACTGAAACAACTCAATATTTAATATACCTCAGTTGGGCTTTAGGTAGCTGTTATTCCTAGAATATTAGTCTGTGTGTAACAGAACTTAATATGCATCGATTACGTATCTATCCTGTTTACCAAGAAAAGTGCAGAGGAGGGAAGAAATGTCACCTTTTGGGTTATTACGTTCACAGCACAAAATTCAGACACTGAGAGTAATGGTAGATTTTAGTCTACACTGAAGTGCTGATGTAGTTTGTCTGAGATCTGTTAACATCCCTTCTATTAATATATTGTGTTACTTTCCTTGTCTCCATTTCAAAATATTAAAAATAGCATAGTATAAAATGCTTTACTGAATATTTGTTTCCTTTAAATTTAGGGGTTTATTGAAGATTACTATTCTTATGCTAGTCTTTATGTTGTATCACACAATTTCTATGGTTCGTGTCAGTTTTAATTAAAACAACTAACAGGGAACTTCAGATCACTTAGGCTTGAATATTCTGTGGCCTCTTTTGAGAACTTTGTTCAGAGAAAGGAAATGTGAACTGTCTTTCAAGTCAACTGTATCACAAGCAATAAAGTGGGCCCCCTTACAGACTGTAAGGTTTGTTTTCTTTATTGTTCCCTTCCTCTCCTTGTTGCCTCAAAATCAAACCAATTGAAAACTTCGCTTGCTGGACAGATGCAGAGGCTGAACATGTGAAGTACTTTCAGGGTACGGGGCTGTGTCCTCATCACTGCCCCATGCCAACAGCAGAAAAGCAATTTGACATTGAACTTAGAGCATCACTTGACTGTTTGTATAGGTAAATGTCACATTTGATTATTGATATAGGTGTGCAAAAATATAATTGAATAGCATAACAATACAATTACACATCGTTCTGAAACCATCTGGATGGTCCTTGGTAATCATGTATAAACTGTCTAGCTCGTCTTTTAAATGCTTCTTACTGACAGTTTGGAACACCTTGCTCTCGGGTATCAGTCTTGGTAGAACTGAAAGCTTTACACAGCTTCAGGATTGTTACAAAGCTACATTCCCTCAGCTGAGGGACTGCAAGGAAATTCTGAGGGCAGGAGACATAGGAAAACTGAATTTTAAAACCTGTGCTGGAAATTTTATGCTGCTACTTGAGCGTTGTGGGTAACTGAAAAGTGCTTACAAGGTCCTGTGAAAGATGAGGTACAAAGCCAAAGGGCGTTAGGTTGCCCTTGTAATTTGGGTATATAGGTGATGCTCTTATGTGGCTGCTTATGCCAGTAACCCTCCTGTCACTGATAGAAGAAAAAAAAATAATTGTTCGTGATACATTGTCCAAAGTACAAAAAGATACCTTTATAGCTGAAATATTGAAGATCAATATGAATGAGACCATTTTGGAAACAGCCTTTATCTCACATGACTGTAAGTAATTTTTCCATTTACTGCTAGTTTTCTTTGAAACAAGTACTATGTCAAATTTTTCCTTGCCTCTACAGCAGAGAGAACAAATCTCTCTCTACAGAGCTATAAAAATGAACTGCACTTGGGTTATATGTTTAATGTAGTTCTTCATGTCCTTTTCTGCATATTTTGCAGTATTTGAAATACTGGAGAGGAAAAGACTTTCTTATTGGTCATCTTTATTATAATAAAAAAGCACAGCAACCATTAAAAATTCATTCTATTCATGCAAATGTGCGTATGGGTAAGCACATTCCCTTTCTTAAAGGATTTGTATCTCTCCCGAACCTTGCATGTGAGACATACCTATTTTTGAAATTTTACTCAAAATAATTCTCTATATCTTGTCCAACCATCTGAGTCATGTGCACTCTGTTTATCAGCCTGCTGAACCAGATATTTGTTTCTTGGCATAAAAATGTGTGGGGGTTTGAGCAATCTGCAGTTTAATAAATCACTGCTTTCTATTTGGTTTTTTTAAATAATTTTTACAGCTTTTTGCCTTTTTTTTGGTTGGAGCAGCAAATTGCAAGCATGACAACCTGTGAAGTAAAAGTACAGACAAAATCACCTGTTACTCAGTGTACATGAAAAATGGTTATTCTAGAAAGGAAATACTGAATTGAAGGTAGAGGATTTTTTTCAGCAACTTAAATGCAATGTACTGTTACATAATAAACAAATATTGTTAGTGCTAGCAGTTCACAAAAAACGCGCATCCGTAAGTATACATTAAAACAAATTACATAATCTGACCTGAAGTTGAAGGGAAATTATAGATAGAGAGAAGCCTCATTAAGAAGATACTTAGTTATCTGTGAAGTGGAAAGTCTTGTAGAGGCTTTTCCTGATTCTGGGTGCAGCCTGGTGAGCGTTCATCCTTCTGCTGAACCAAGGTGCTGGGACAAGATTACTCCCTATAACAATAACAAAGACATTTTTTGTGTGTTAATGTAAAAGCCAAGTCAGACAATAAATGCATCAAAAGCAACTTGAAAAATGGTTTGTTCTCAAGGACTTGGGCAGTAAAGCAACAAACTTCTGGGTTGTGAATGACAACTGACGAGCTGCAGTGGAAGTTTCAGGCATACTTTTTGTTCCTTTCTCCGGCAGTGATAGCTCTTACTGCTTGGATTAATGCTGGAATTATGTAACCTTGTTGCTTCATGTTACTGCTCTGACAAAATGGTGAGAATGGGTTGGGGAAGTTGATTAAGATGAAACAAATAGGAATGGATTTAGCAGATTATTTCTTTTGGCCCCATACGGGGAAATAGGTCTGATATATTAGACATTTGCCCCAACCTTAACTACTACAGAAGGACACGTTACTATGAGGATAATACCAAAATTGGTTCATAACAGCTCCTCTGCTTGATTGTGGCTTTAAAGCACTGTACTCTGGGTTTGTCACCTCTGTAGTTCTAGCTCCAGAACATATCTGCTACATGCCAGCTTTTTTGCGAGCAATGTGCCTGTGTTGTGGGGCTGGAGCATGAAGATGCTTGGTCTGAAGGATGTTCTGGTGCCAGGCAGCGAAAGCTTGATGCGTGTGGTAGCTGCTCTCTGGGGTGTGCTTTAAGGTGGAGTTGTGGACAATCCATTTGTGACACTGTCCTCGGTTTCATTTAATTCAGATACCCTGCTTCTGCTTTGATTTCTTCCCATCACCAGTTGTCATCTGATGTCACTCCCTTTTCTTCTTTCATGAATGTAAATTTGTATTCTTGACTACTCTGATCATTCAATTAAATCAATCAGTTGCTTTAGAGAATTATAAAGAAAGAATTGTAAAGAAGATACTGTAGTGGTCTGGTTTTACTAGGAAGGGAAATGCAAGGTAAAAAAATACAGGAAAAATTTAGTTAAATTAGTTATAATGAGATGTGCTTGCTTCTTTCCACTAATGGTTACATGTTAATGAATCATTTGGCCTCTGCATTAAAATGTTTATATGTCACGTTACCAGAAAACAAGTTTTTGGTGTGGATAGTGTGTCCGTAGGAGCTCTGTGATGTGTTAAAGTCAGTCACAAGGCAGGCTAAATGGCAGCTGTCTAGCAATAAGTCATACCCTGAGGGAACTGTGGCTCAACTCAGCCCAGTATTATTTAATCCAAATAATTGTTTCTCATGCAGTGATTTCCATAAAATTGCCAACAAAACCAGAACTTGGCTCAGGCTTTCTCTGTGTGCTGAGCACTGTGGCTGAATCTTGTAGTTGTGAAACTGCAATTGGAATGACTCCCCTACTTGAGGAAATCAGTATGAGATTGGGAGTCAAGTTTGGTTTGGAATTCGTAGCTCTACTGCTGAAGAGATGACATCCTCCACACCAGGCCAAGCTGGCTTTGCAGTCTGAACCATGTACTGCACCTCTTGGGTTTCAGTTTTTAGTTGTTCTTACTGTAATTTTTGATAGGGCTTAACTAATCTCTGTAATAAGTAATGAATTATGGTATGATTCCTCTTTTTGTCAGCATTACAGTGTGAAATACTTGTTTTACATGAAGCAGGTTGAAGATTTTGCATAAATGCTCTTGCTTCTGTCTCTTTCCATGGTTTTCCTATTATTTGTGCAATTGTTTTAAAGCCAAAACTACTACTTTCCTCCAGAGGAGACTTTGCCTGGGGGCCTGAATTACCGTGAGCAGGAGTTATTTACGTAGGGGGGCACACCAGAGGCACAGGGCATCCAGTCTCTACCCCATAAAGTTTGCACACAGACGATGAGAGGGCTTAAATCCAAAGATACGGATATAAAAATAACTGGGGAAGAAGCTGGGAAAAAAAACTAGGAAGAAGTTTGTCTTAAACATATAAACAAACTCTAATATACACTGACAGCCAAGAGTGGTGACCAGGGAGGGAAGTCACATTTATGTCGAGGTGATTGTTCACTTTTTTTGGGGAGGTGTTTTCTAAACATGCACAGTAAAAGCTGGAAAGCTTTTCTGTTTCACAAGGGTCATCTCAGAACCCAGTCGTGGTGCCAGTGACAGCTCTCTGTGGCTCCTGGCCTGTGTCTGTTCTGGTAGCACCTCCCTCTGCCCCACCAACCATATTTTGTGTCCTGTTGACTTGATCGTTCTTGGATAGCGCTTGCAAGCTCTGTTAGCTACATGGACCCGGCCTTCAGTCAGGCTTGACAGCTTTGGATGCAGACACAGGGGAGGAGGGGACAAACGCATCAAACGCAAGTCTTAAAAGCCCGTGTCTCATGGGGGTGGGGCGTTTGCTCTGTCATTTGCAGTTTCAGGCAGCACTAGTCTCTTGGCGTGAGAGCTTTGCTTCGAGAGCTTTGCCACAAACAGCTCCCC
>JAVFHW010080225.1:6814-18301 GCA_032159205.1 Eurystomus glaucurus suahelicus | reverse complement strand
CTCCCAAAGGGGGCCTGAGGCTTCTAAAGAGGAAAAAGAAAAAGATACCAGAGTCAACATCCTGCCCTAATTCACAGGTCTACCGCTGGTAAAGCCCACAAGTGTTACGTTCCTTTTTTTGTGCTTCTCTAATGCCAGCAGCCTCATTCTTAACAGCAGACAATAGGTTGACAGAGACACCAAGCTTAGGAAGGTATAGAGACTTCTAGTGTGTTGCTTCATGGATAGAAATATCTTTTTATTCTCATATCTGCAGCAAAGACTGGAGGAAATACCCTCCTAAGTTTTGCCAGCTGCTAGCAAAAGGCTCCTGAGCATACAGCCTTTCATACAGACTCCCACTGAAGTCAATGGGATCATTCACATGAATGCAAAGTTGCTAAATCAGGCACTTCAGAGGAATTGAAAAGCCATCTGCTAATTAACTTAAAAATCTATTTTCACCAGATATGTGAATATACCGTATGTGCTTCTCTGTGTGCTCTTCAGATTTAGATCCCAAAATGCAGAAGAGGACTGGGACCTGAAAACTGGCAGTCGGGGCAAGGATTGGGACCTCATGCCAAGAAAGGAAAACATTAAAGCAAGAACTCATCAAAACGTTCTTCTCCAGCTAACTACTCACAATGCAATGCAACCAGTGTAGCCTAGTTTCATAAGGAGTTTGCTATTTGACCCTAAATTCACTATATGCGCAGCTTTGCTGCCAAGGTCCCAGCAAAAGCACAACGGCAGCGCTGTGGGGAATTCAGACTCCATTGCCCTTGGAAAGGAAAGGTCTTGGAAAGTCGGCTGCGACTCATGGGCAGATCACAAGTACAGTCAAGTAAAGGATATGGTGCTTTGCACAGCAACACACCCACCCACCTCACCTACCATACAATTTCCATACCTACAAAAAAAAAAAAAGCAAAGGAGCAACAGAAACAGAAAACTCCATCATCCCTCTGGAAGATAAGTATTTTATTTTCTTGCTGTTAAGAGTCCTTTAAATCTGTTTTTCAACAGTGGTCTAGCTACAGCCCTGCTTTCACAGGCACTAACATCACTGAGCTAAGACTTACAAGAAGCAAAGGTGGATAAAAAGGATTTTCTAACATCTGGCCTTCTGGATGTTTCTTGTGTAGTTGTTTGGCATTCAGAAACATTAACTGGTTATTTCAGTTGCAGACATCTCAAGAAGAAGTTTTATACTATATCAAGGATACCGCCATGCTCCACACAGTCATTGGATCCCTATAGGCTCTCCTATAACACTATGATATATTCAGAATAAAAATATTTATATGCCAGCCTTATAAGCAGGCTTAAACTTTTCAATACATCTGCCACAGACATGTTCACATGCAATATTTTATGTATGTATTAGTGAGATATGATATTGTCTATACAAACATACATTATTTATTACACATATACAGAATATCATAGCTATGAATACCATGTACCCTTATCATAATGCAGGCTAACATTGAAATGACAGCTGTTTTAGAAACATCATTTCAGCATCAGCAACTACTTGCTACATGTAAAAATGAAAAGCTATTAAATCAACTTCTTGGTGGGCTTGTTAAGCTGGACTCTGCAGATATCCACCACCCAGAAGAGATACTGACCTACATAGATGACAGGTGTCAGGTCTTCACGTTGTATATTTTTAAACATAGATTTGAGGTGCTTTTGGAGATATGTAACTAAATATTTATCACTAGATTTCTAATAACTTTAAGGCCTACAATAATAGTGAATTCTTTGGCACCATTTTGTCACATTTTCTGAGCTTGTGGTGTAACGCATAGGTTAGCAACGTTAATTTGGGATGAGCTTTCTGTCTGCATCCCAGAATTAATCAGTAGCAGCCAAAAAAGCACAAATCAACCAAGTGAAGATGTAGCTGTGGCACAATTTCCATCATGACTTTATTCATGGGAAAGAGGGGCAGGGGGAGAAAAAAAGCAGCAGGAGTTGATATAGCCTTTATGGCCGGGGGCTGTGCCTGCGCCTGCATTAAAAGTCATGTCTCTATTTCTAGCACCCTGGATTAAAACAGATACCATCTGACTTGCCATTTATTTATTCACATTGGGTTTCAATCTACAGGGTGGATTGGAACAGAGTACTGGAGGGTTATTTAACGTGGAAGCTGACAAGGCTGCCAGCAAAAAAAAAAAAAAGTTTTCTTTTCAGTAACTAAACCAGTAAGAAGTGTACTTAAAATTACCTCAGTCACAGCTCTGTTTCTTGGGTATTTCCTTTCCATGTGAGGCATCTGACTTTTCTTCTTACATCCTAAATCTTCTAATCAGATTGTGCTGATAAACTCCTGCATTTGTGCAAAGGCTCTTTAAAACCAACAACGCATCATCCAGATTCCCACTTGCAATTCCTGAATCAAGGCTTCTGATGAGGTGCTGACTAATTCCAAATTTGTGAGCAGTAAACCGTAACTAAGGGCTGACAATAAAGAATATTGCTACATATGGCAAGAAATGTCAAGGTCCTGCCACAAAATCCATTTATTGTAGATCTCTTGTGGCAATACCTGTACCTCAGGAAAATATATACTTCGACCGCATTGCTCTAATATTGCAAACCACCAAGTAATTGTGATCAAAACAACCTTCGCATTTTATAACACAAACGTATGAGTTCTCAACACACAAAGGTTCAGAATGAGAAATAATCTGTATTGACCAAATGACAAATGCACAGGACTTTGTCTGTCTTCTAGGGACATGGTAAGAATGAATTTCTAAATATAAGAAATATTCATATATAGGATCTAGAATCTACTCAGCTTATAGGGCAAGGGAATCCAAAATAATAGCAATTACGTGCAATATAAAAATTCATTTCCAGTTGCTCTGGCAGTACCTTCTAGAAAATTTGCAAAGATATGCAATTTATAGCCTGTAACAACAACTGAAAGAAAAACAACATTCATCTAGGAAAAAAACAACCCTGCCATTGTCAGAACCACAATACAACTGTAATTCCTGCAGGTTAGGATGGAGGTATAATACAAAGCAAAGCACTAATATTATTTGCTTTTTTCTCAGATCCTTTTTTTTCTCAGTGGCTTCTGCTCTACAGCTGCAAAATCAGTTATTTTCCAATCTTTTGCAAATGGAATAGGGGGAAGGGGAAATAAAACATCTCTTATTTGCTCACGTTTAGATTTTCAATAATTTTTACCCTTGATAGCTTCTCCTTTGAGCAGTAGCAGTGTCAATTCCCCAAGGGCAGAATTCAGGTCTCAGAAATATGTACATAGCATACAAATCTTCCATAATGCTCTTTCTAATAGTTTGTTAAACTCTGAGAAATGTTATCTGTGGAAATACACATATGCATTTCATAAGCCCATAACCAGGTACTGATGCCATCTGCATTGAGCCATAACAACCATTTATTAGCTCTATAGAAAATGCTCATAGTTTATACAAATATCTAAGTTTGAATAGCTCCTGCCAAGATGAATACAACATCTATCAACATGCAGACTTCTCTGTGCTGTCCCCAGAAACTGCATGGAGCCCACATGGCAGTGTGCACAAGCTCTGTTTGTGAACTGTTTCAGAAATTATTGGGCAGACCTGACTACAAACTTCAAGCCCTCTTTGTATAACTATCCACCAGCCTGCCTCAAGCCTGAATCTATTCCCAGTGTCACTGAAACTGAAGGGCAGTTCTACTCCCATAACCTGTGGAGCTCTAGATCATTTTGCCCATCAGTATAAAAGGATGTGCTGAATTTGTGATGTGGGATGTAAGAATGGACCAGTCAGCACATTGGTCACAAAATACCAAATCATGGAAAAAACTTCTAAAGTGTTCCTGATTATAGGTTAACCTGCCGATACACAAGAAGTAGCCTCTTGAGTTCAAAAAATTAAACATGCGATAGTTTTTCTTAGTACGTGCCAATGTTACACCATCCAGAGTGAAGCTGATTTTCTGGGCAGAATGCTATTAAATCAAATCTGAAGGTTTACAGGGGCAAAAATACCTTGCTGACACTTCACCTGCATATATTGTTCTCAATTTTCAAAATAATCTGCAACTTTTTTAGGAAGATGCCTTCCACTAGCTAAAATGTAAATGGTAATCAAAGTGAGAGCGCCCACATTGCTGTAATTTCAGCATATTTTAACTCTAAATGTTTTGCTCTATTTCAACAACCATTCCAAGGCTTGCATATCTTTTTTTTTCCCATATATACTTCTAACAAGCATTGAACGTTGCTTCTTCTTCAAGATCTTGCTCCTCTAATTTCTTAGTTTACTCTGAAGTCACAGCCTGCAGATGAGCAACATGAGCTTTTATCAACCAAAAATTATCCACGTATTTTGTGAGAAAGGTTTTCCACAAGTTGAAACACTTTATTGAAATTATTTATTAGGTATAATTTATCACTGGCAATGAATGTTAGAAATTCTCATATTCTCATCCTTTACAAGTCATTAGCTAGAGACAGCAAAACATGCATGTGTCAATGCCTTTAGCTTCGCTCACCTGCAGAAACAGTCCTTATGAACTACATATCTAAAAGCATTTTCTTATCTTAAGAGTGGAATTCATTTTCAAGGCACTCATTTAGAGCCAGAACTGACAAATCTAATGAAGCAGTTCTCTATGCAGCACTGTTACAGAGGGATCTCTGAACATCAGCCCAACCGAGAAAAAGTTCACAGCACGCATGAGAGTTATGTAGCTGAAACACAAAGCACAAGGCCACTAGCAGCTATAAAATAGCCATTAATTCTGTAACTCCAAGCTCTGAATATTTGAAAATAGCATATATCCTCAGAGAGAAAATACTTTTTGAATGTCTTCCTTGTTCTTTGGCCTTTATACATAAGCTTGGCTGGCAAAACAGTTTTCCATTTCATTAATGTGTGATATGCAAATTGGATACAGAGACAGACATGATGGGTGTGGAGCACTGTGTTTCATCTGCTAAAAGTGCAAAGTCTATCATCAGGTACAATAAATTCCAACAGGATTTTAATTTATTTATTTTTTTTTTTTTTTTTTTTTAAATCAGCCACTTTCAGACAACACATAGACTGTGATTGCCAGAGCTATGGCTTAGACGGAGATGTTGCAGAAAGCGATTATGGCTATCAACATAGAGTGATCAGAACAGCATGTTCCCAGATGTGCTTTCCAATCCAAAGAGGCACTTGAAGTTTTAATGGAAATTTTGTTGAAGCACAAGACAACAAACGCTAAAATACTATGAAAGATTATATTTTTGATTCAGATCAAAACTCCTAAATGGAAAAAAAGATTATGGCTATTTTATATTGGTTTTATGAAAATAGCCACACTGAGGGAGTTATTGGAGCCAACCCCGCGCACCAAAACAACAGGATCAGCAGATGAACAAAGCCCATGTTGCTCTCACAACACGCTAGCCTGAGCCATCACGCTAAAAACCCATGTGATCAAAAGTGATGTGCTAAATAAAGTGGGCATTCATTATGTATTTTCTGGAGATATTATTTTCCTTGAATTTTACATACAGTGTTGTTGCAGGAAAAAATTGGCCAAGTCACATGGTGTAAATGAAATCAGGGTTGAAGTGGTTTATTGATTTCTTAATGGTACGTAATTAACTGGCAATCAGTGAGCTATACATTCAGGATCAATAGCAGCGAAACAACAGAAAAACCACAATACCAGACACATACAAAATGATAGCAAATACTTACAATTTTCTGAACAGCCTTCCACTGCTAAGTCCCCAAAATTCTAATCCCCATGGCCACGTTACACCAGTGCCTGCACTCACACAACCGACTCACGGGCAGTGTACAAGGATCTCCTTCTTCTGGGGTGCAGGTTTCTATTTACAAGCACCTCCTCTGGAGGGTGTGGGGGGTCCAGCTCTGTGCGCACCTGTCCTGCTTTTTCCATTTGAATAATTTGCAGGCACTGAACAAGATCTCCCAGAGTCAGGTATTAATCCCCAAGCTGGGTCCCAACAGTGCTGGATGCCCACAACCTCCCTCAGGGAAGATGCACCATCCTGAACACACTCTGTGATGCTGGTGGGGTAACCTCCAGCACTGGCAAACCCCATTTTCATGCTCCTCTATTCCCATTTCCTGGTAGCAAGTTTTCACACTTCTTTTACGCTTCTTTTTAAGCTGTTTTTCTTTTTTTTTTTTAAGCTCCCAAAAGTCTCTGGGTAGCTCCCTGGTTACCATTTAAACCAGCTGATAGTCCTGTTAAGCAAACTTTGTTCTTTTTAGTCACTGCTTTAGGACTACCCGTTTTTGAGCAAACATCCTCTGAGGCAGTTTTGGGTATTCCATTCACACACACTGTTTGCTCTTGCATTCCTCTCCATGGTTATCCAGGCTGTGTTACTAAGAGGAGCAGCCGTGCTAACTCCTCTGTGTTACCAATAGGTGATTATACATAATAAAACTATTTTTACTGGACATAGGACAGGAGATGTGATAAATGAGCTGAAGTTTAATGGTTGAGTTCAACCAGATTGTTGCAATGTTTATGGCTAGACATATAACCATTAGCCCTCAAAAACAAATTAGTAAGAATTAATGAGAAAGCTTTTAGAGCTGAGCACTAGTTCATAATAATGCTGTTAAGTTATAACAGCCTGAATTAAGCATGGATCCACCATCCAGTGACATTTTATTCAACAACAAAAAATGAGAAAGAATGCTTGCAGTAACACTGATGTCAGAAGAACTAGCAAAACACAGATGTATAAGACAACACAGAAGGAAAAAACAATGTTTTCAGGATCTAGGAATTATCAAAACTTTAACAAATTGAGGCAGTGTACATGTGCAATCAAAATAAAACAGCCATTTGCCACAGACAACTGTTCTAAGAGAATGCCCTTTGGTCCTGCAATGTTAGTATACTTTATGAATATGTGCAATCTTTGGAGAAAATATTAACTGTTCTTCTGGATAAAGGATATTGAATCTGTTATTTTGCCTGAAAACATCTCAGATAAGTATCAATATGAAGATAAGATGAAAATGATGATGCACATCAGCACAAATGGACAAAAGAACTCTTGGTACTTCAAAGATAGCTCAAAAAGCAATCAACAGGGCAAAGAAAGGGCCTCAACAATTACAAGGTTCAGTCATGAGGCTGGTTACATGCATTTCAAATTTTCTGTTATATATTTTGTGTCATAAATGAGTACAGTTCAAACTGAAAAGTTCACTAGTAAGGAAGAAATGTGGAATTTGTTTTCAAAAGTCTCATATAACGTAGAGGTCCGGGTTATATGCAGAGAGGAAGTGAACAGAGACACTGCACAAAGCATTTCCTATTAGTGCTTTTCAGGGGTTCTGGCTCAGCTGATGTCTCCCAAGAGGGAACTGGTTCCCCTTCACCTGTGACCATGGTTCTATATCTATTCTGTAAGGGTGCCTCTGCAAATAGATAAAGAGCCTCCCTCCTGGAAATCACAAGCTTCCAACCTCCCCCATCTTAGGAGTCTCCAGCCTCCACTCATTAAGATGCAGCCATCCCTCTAGCCATCCCTCCTTCCCTGAAACAGGGGTTTTGTGCTTTTGTCCTGTGTGGTCCCTGCAAAAACCCTGCTCATCTCCATAGGCTGCACACTGTCTCCTACAGCTCCTCTGCATGGTGGCTACGTGGCCCAGTGTCTCAACCAGAGCACATCTCCCACCAGGAAGGCCAACACCATTTCCAATCCCAGCCTGGGCAGAGGCACCGGGCAGCCTATACAACCTGAGACCTGGATGAGAGAATCCTCCATCTGGAGCTCCCTTCTGATGTGACAGGGTGGCTGGTCCAGCACATGCTGGGCAATGCGCTCTGGGGCACCTTGATGTCCAGTCCAGTATCATCTTCAGCAGTACTGCTAGGTCCGTTTGTAGCCCCTGATAGGGAAACTGTTGCACAAGCAGTTCAGTTCCCTCTGTGTCTTCATATGTTGGTTTGTTTTAAATAAATAAAACAAATACAATAATTCTGCAGTTTGGGGAGAGATTAGAATATGGCAGATGATAATTCTCAACCCCAAGAGTTGCTTTTGTGGAAACATACTTTCATGTAGTGAAACCTATAAGGCCCAGAGATTGAAAAAAAGAATTGTTTGTACATCCTCAGCATTGACAGTTTCAGCTTCATTCTCTCTGGTCTCTGATTTCCCAGTTGGTGAAATATCACTTTTTTTCCATTGAGTAAACACATTAAATCTTGCTGAAAAATGTAAATAGTACAGTAATGATTGACATTGAAACACTTAAGAATAAATTAATTAATAATTACATATTCAGCATAGGGTGTGAATGTAGAGTGCAGTATGAACAGACTAATGAAAGTAAAAATAGATATGGAATAGGTACTATTCATTGAGTGCAAAGAGACCCCCCCAGATAGCTGTTTAAATGTGAACTTGTATAAGTGCAGGTCTGGTCACATTAATAAGTGCTTTTGTGGATCTGGTCCACTGATCCTCAACCTCTTCCAGGTATGAAACCAGAGGGCAGAAAACTGCAATTCTCTCTCCCACTTATGCCCAAAATAAGTCACTTCCTACTGTTAGATAATAAATATCACTTGTGACATCATCCTAAAGGGTAAGAAGCAATTTGTATTTATATGAATAGACATGAGGACAAATATGACCTATGGGAATATGCTAAATGTCTTCATGTGAAAACCAGAACTCTAATATTAACGGAAAAATGGTCTCTCTGAAAGATATTTTCTTGCAGCCCAACTGGTATCAGCATGCACATCTGCTAGCATTTGTGTTGGGTAACTAGATTTACACACCTGATCATCTTTCAAAAGGGCAAATGCCTTGGTTTCATCAACAACATAGAAATGCAAGCAAAAAAAAAAAACCCTGTCATTTCTAAATTTAAGATTATAGATTTACTAAACTGGTTTGTTAGCCAGCAATATAAAAATTCAATTTCTGAAACTCTCTGTGGTTTTGAAACAAAGAAATACCATTATTGTTACCTATTTAATTTAAATAGACTTTGCAGCTTTATTTATGTTGGCAGGGAAATGGATTCGGACCATGGTGTATGCCTAGTAAGTAAACATCTCCGAGGAAAAAAAGCAGGTCACCAGTGCATAAAGTGGATTTGGGAACTGTTTAACTACGTTTCTTCTCGATATTCATTACAGCAAAGCACCCAGGGCATCTATTTGACTTTACATTGTTTACTGCAATTTCCTCTCCTGAGAATTTTAGACCTTGACAACTAGAAGTTATAGTAGCAGCCCTCAAACCAAACTCACTCACAAAAGAGTAGTGTTCGCATTCGATGTGACTTTGGGATCGGAGTGAGAGCCTAACAATGCTCAGTGCTGAAATGCTTCTGGGTTTTGGTCTTGACACTAAACAGTCACAGCATACAAAAATTACTTTGATAGAGACTGGCTTTTTAGTTAGTTTAATAAAGAAATTGTTCTGTTCAACCCCAACTATATCAGCAGAGAGAAAGTACAGAGGAAGTGTGATTGATTTTCGTGGCACTGCATAAAAATATAAAATAAAATAATTTTGGAAATTCTAAATTCTGGAGTTTAAACAGCAGATTATTCAGTTGCATTTTTTTCTTTTTTTTTTTTTTCAGGGTTTTCGTTAACGAGTTTGACCTTAATTGTCTGAATTAAGCCCTGATAATTAGGAAACCTCTCTAATAATTCTCTAAATTTAAACCACTCTCAATGAAAGGCATGGTAGCTAGGAGAAAATTGTAAACTCCATGGAAATGAATCCAAATACTACTGAAACTCTTCTTTTCCTGTACATTCTTCATCTCACTCAAGAAGGGTTTACTACATCATCAGGGAAAGACACACTTCACTTTCCAATAGGCAATGCTGGGCAACTGTTAACTTCCAATGGTTAAATAACTTCATAGATGAGAAAATAAACAAGTGCACAGGGTTTTGTAATTGCTGTTTTTCCCCAATGAGCAGTGAGGGTAAGAAAAAGGAATGGGAAGACAAGCAGGACAAAAAAATAAAAGAGTAAGAGATGGTATGTACAGACATTGGAAGATTAATATGCACGAAAGAAACAAAATATTACCATCCAGAAGAAGAATTCGTTTTCACACCAGCCTAACTACCTTGAGAAAAGCAAGCTCAGGAATCACAAAAAATACAGAAGAAAAACCTTCTGTGATCTGAAAACTTTTCTAAAGACAGAAAATAAAAGTGCTAAGAGAAGAGATCTAAACATGTTTTGTATTTTGCTCTTGACTTTTCTGCTCATATCTTTTCTTGTCCATGGAGTTACAATTTGCTTTTGACTTTTCTTTATTGATAGTAAACTGCTGTGGTACAACATTTTTTCTTCCCCTGAAAATAATCCGGTATTTTCTGCAATACTAGATATGAATGTTCCCCTGAATTAATCCTCCAGCTCCCTTCTGACTATTCTTTAAACGGCTATTTTAGGCTTCTTAGCTGTTGATGGTTTCACGGAGCATTTGGGATAACACATCTGCATTTCTTCAGCCACACAGAGCAGAGAACATGGTAAAGACAACCCTATGCAGTCTTTTATTTCCACAGAAGATAGAGGGAATGTTGGCAGATTGGGCAGGACTTTTTCCCAAAACTCTAAATCTGTACTAAGAATCAGGATGAAAATCAAGATGCTGCAACTCATTCTTCTATAGACACTTAATAAAATGTTCAGGAAAAACCCTAGCTTTTTGAAACCAAATACAGCTGTAAAGCTATGGACTTCCACTGTCAAAAATTGACCAAGAATTTAGCATACACTTAAATAGTGTTGCTGAATATTTAATAGATTTCCATCACTTCTCTTTCATCCTTCTCTATCCCAAATAAAATACTACATTCAACACATTTTTATTCATTTCACATAATGCCATTTAAAAAACTTTGAGGACACAAGTGTCAAATCTAATGTGTCTGCTTTCCATCTTGCACAAATTAAATTTGCCATTTCACTACTTGAATACAAGTGAGGATATAGCTTCTAGTAGATTTGAAGGCATCAGCAGTGAAACAACATAGGTTTTGAATCATAAATGGAATTTTTTTACTGTTGGCATTAAAAGTCCTTTGGCATAGAAGTGCCATATTTTATATTTTAAAAGCAGTAATTAATTCCATACAAAGCCAACAACTCACTAGTGATGCAGTTATCTTTCTCTATTTTCCTCAAAATCCTTATGGTAAGAAAATAAGCTGGTTTCATTCAGTAGCTGTAAACATTTTCATATAACTACATACTGTTTGTCAAACTGATGACAACTGACTCAAGTATGGCCAGTAATTTATGACATCTGCTATTCACGGAAAAGAAGAAGAAAAAAAACCCAAACCCACCTCGCCAAACTGATCATGTTTGCCTGGGATGCTTTAGTTCAAAACATGTCTAAACTTTAGAGGTAAAAATGCTATACCCACCACTTTCTATGGGGAAAAAAAAAAAAATAAATAAAAAAAAGAAAGACGGAAAGA
>JAVFHW010080223.1:44748-59817 GCA_032159205.1 Eurystomus glaucurus suahelicus | reverse complement strand
TGGGAATGCTTTGAAGATAAGCCATCATGTAGTGTGGGAAAAGGAGGCAAGAAATGAAACCTGGTATTGAGACAATTTCCTAAGGTGTACTCCATGATTGGTGGGCGGAGAAGCCAGGTGCTGATTATTTTCTACCCTGTTCTAACATGTGAAAATCAGCAGAAGTGCTAATTGTATTTATTACCTACTTTTCCTCACAACCTGCCTTCCAGTGGATAAAATACAGGCAGAGGAGGAGCTGAAAATTACCTCACCTCTTTCTTCCAATATTTTTCAGGTAGTAAGTAATCTGCCCTTCCTGAAATGGGATTCCTATATTGTCTTCTGTGGTCTTCTGGATCTCTTAAGGAAGATAAAGGCTTAAGTTCAAACACAGGCTCTGCAGTTTCTCTCCTGTGCTTCTTAATCCGTCTGAAATCCAAAGGTAGGCACTGATGGGAAGTGAGTGTGCTATTTTTGAGGTCACATCAAGAGAAGTGAGTATACCTAATTCTCTCCACCCCTCTATTTTGCTCACTGGTAGCATCTATGCCTCCTTCAGAAAGCATATGGAATCTTGAGACATAGGCAGGACTTTTGATACTGAACCAAACTACTAGTCTGGAGAACAACAACAACATTAAAAATAACACTTCTTAGCCATTCTTTGTAGCAGATGTAGATGCTTCAGCCATCGTTTTAAAAGGAGACAGAAAGAAACCCTGAAGGAACTTCAGATAAGAAGACAAAATAAAAATATGTAATTCAATCTGAAACTGTGCAAAGCAAGGAGATTCAGATAGATATAAATTCAACAGTTTCAACATTCCTCAGATGATACTTCACTGATCAGAAATTAATTATCTCTCAGACATGAAGAGTAGTACTGATGATTGAACTTCACGTTTACAGTAGTGATGGCAGTAGCTTAACTGGCCGCTGTTTATAGTCATATAGGTGGTTATAGGAACATAGAGGTGGTTATGGTGGCTCTGTCTAGCCTAGGTCCTGTTTCTGATGGGGGGTGAATGTAGAGAGCTGTCTGACTCTGTGTGGAAGCCTGCTGAGTCACGTATCTTTGAGTATTCTCACAGCCTCCAGCCATTTGTGCGTTAGGGACTTCTATGCTGGAGGTGGTTTCTATGTGTTTAATAACCCTTAATGATACTCTTTTGCCCCAATAGCTTGTTTAGTCTCCCTTCTGAGACATGAACATTCACACCCATGTCACACCCATGACAATAGAAAAAAAAGGTACTTCTAAACCTCAGTGCATCTCAACTCTTCAGATTTCTACACTACCTAAATGAATCAAAATCCACCAAATATTAAAGGAATATGATTTAAGTGTGGATATCCACACTGTGGACAGGAGGGTAGTTCTCACATGACCTCACTTTAAAGCAGATACTGTAAGATGTTGGCATTCGCAGTTTTACACCGTCACAGTGATGGGCTGCAGCAAAGTTGTTTCCAACTTCCTTTTGTTTTTAAAATTTGGATTATATTCACAGTGGCAGCTTTTGGTTTTTTTTATAGCCTGGTTATTTAAAGTAATTTTGTTTAAATAATTTTACTTGCATAGTTACTACACTTGTGCAAGTGCAGCTCATGGAATCTAGTTACTGCACATCCTCAGTGCTGTAGTTCAGTCCCTCCTGTTGAACAAATGCACCTTTTGCTCCCAAGCTGCAAAAAGCAACTGCAACCTAAGAGTCGTGAAAGTTGAAATTAAACTTACTTAGCTGATGTTGTAAAAGATCTAGTGGCTTCTTTTACAGTGTCTCAGTGAAGCTTCTTCATTTGATATATATGAGATTTTATGTCTGTTCTAGTTATTTTAATCTGGTAAAGGAACTTTGCTATCAGTACCCAAATAATAAACTGGAAATCTGTCTCATCAGAGAGAGATAGAAAAAATGTTCCATCAGAAAAGTAAAACTTGAATGACCCATGCAATACATCAACTAATAAGACAGTTTGCAATATCAAGGACCCTACAACTGCAGCATTTCCCCAGCCACGTGTATCACTCAAAAATACTTTCTCAAGAACTGTGCAGATGACCCAAGTGAAGCAAGAGAAGTAGTGAGGTGGGGGAAAGGGGCAGAAAGCAAAAATACATTTAATTTCCAAGCAGCTTTGTAATTTTGACAAAACATCTATTCGGCAACATCAGATCACATGTCAACCAAAATAGTGAAACATTCAAGAACTGATCAGAAATGGTGCTGTAATAAGCAGAAAATTTATGAGGCACTGCTTGTAATAAGCGGTATGTTCTGGTTTTAAATTTAGAATATTTCTCAGTTTGATGTTTTACTTCCCTTAGCTGGCTAAGGCAGAAGGCAGCAATGACAAGCTTGCATTTCATTTAGAAAAATCATCTCAGTAGACTCACTACAACTTTGCATACATATTCCTGTAACAGACAACCAATGCATGCTAAAAGACAACTGCTTTACTTGATAGACGTGCTAAGAATTCTCTCATCTTCTCTACCTAATAACAGAGAAATTAAAGTATCTTCTAGTATTTATAAGCACAATACCAGAATAAACAGATTTCTTCACTTCTCATGTAGCAATACCTTTTTAAGAATAATTATACTTACGGTCAAACCATTGTTTTACTGGGATGTTTTAGGAGGGTAAACTGTATGTATACTATGAAAATATTTAATCTTCATTTAAATACTTCTGCAATCTTAGACAGTAATTTTGAATCTGTGGAATTAAATCACACAAAGATGTCTCAGTATGGTAAGTTGTTAAAAAATCTGATGATCACTGAAGATCATAATGGTTAGTAGTAAATCTCCATCAGCTTCCAAGTGGAAATTGTAGTCATTTCTTCACTCTAAAGAATGCATTTAATTAATCACAATACACTGACAAACACAATAGCATGAAATGTTTGAATGCCATACTGGCAAATAGCGCTAAGAACAGCCATTCTGTGCCAAATAAGGATATCCAGCTGAACAAGCCCAGCTTTGGCAGTGGCTAACTGTGACCAAGAACATGGCTACTCCAAGGATACCCTTTCCAAGCTGTCAACAGCCTTCAGCTTGGAGCTTTTTCTAAACAGGACACTACTTATGTTTAATGCAAACTTTTATGGCATGCATTTCTTCTATTGAATTTGAGCTAGCGTAAAGTCAGTTTTGGCAGTCAAAAAGTTGCCAATGGATTTCAAAACCTGCTATGTGAAAAGACACTCATTTATTTTTAAGCTGCATCCTCATGAGTTTGTTGATAGGCCTCTGTATGAAAAATGGTGAATAATTATACAGAATTCTCTGCACCACTTGTGATTTTAGAGGTCACCACCATATTCATCCTCAGTTCTAAAGAGCTTATTCCACCCTACAGATTTGCTCCTCAAAGATACTTAAGTGTTTAAGTATGCAGTTGCCTCTCTCTGTAACTTCATAAAAGACCTTGTTGAAAGCCCTCTGTAAATTGAGACAAACTATGAATCACCTTGTCCCCATATTCACCAACTCTTCTGAAGAACACGAAAATGAATTACATCTAATATAGCCAAACTGATGCATAATTTTTAAATCCTATCTGCTCACAGCACTATTTATTGAGAAATTTTTTTTGGGGAAAAAAAACCCCAAACTCCAGTAAACCAAAACCCAAAGCCTGTCATCTGTTACACAGGTAGAGAGAGTTTTAAGAAAAATGTTTAAGCCACAGATAATAGTTACACCATTTCAAATCTGAATTCCCTCAGGACTCTGACAAGAGTGTCTGACCTTTGTATATATTCTTATCAACTTGTCCAAAAACATTTTCATTCACATTTTCTGTGCAGGAAGAGCTCAAGACAGGGATCTTTCTACTTTCCCTCATGATGAATGTGGATGTGAAGAATCAGTATTTTAAATACAACTGAAATCCACATTTTAGAATCATTTCAAAATAATTTGCCTTTATTTGTTCTATTAAGCTGCTGTAGGTACATTTACTTCACCAGTCTTGTGATGTCAGTAATATATTCCAGCATTAATCAAGTACCAATTAAAAAGAAATCCCTCCCAGAATGCAGGAATAAGAACAAGGACATATCAAAGCAAGCTGCCTTACCAGACATACCATAACTGACATACCATCCAACCATCTAAAATTTTTTTTTTAGATTATTTCAGGTTCATTTGCACTTTTTTCCTTTTTGGAATAATAAAATACATTGGCATGCCCAGTAACCAAGCATAAGGTCAGATAACACTATCTCTGGCAAAACCAAACTACACATGTATAAAATTACAGGCAAAAGCTAAAATGAGTCCAATTTATCTTCTCCTTTTCTACCACATGACAAAACCTTGCAGATAAGGGTACTTAAAATTTCCATTTCACAGTATCACTTAATAGTCTGATTTGTTTTAAATTATCCATCAGACTGCATAGTTACGGAATACACTGCTAGAAATTTGAAGCTGCTTTTAGCTTCCTGACAGTCTTTAGGTTCCATTACAACATCATGATTTTGAGAGTCACAGGTCCTTTGTTAAAATAAAAATTGTTTGCTGGAGTTATGAATGCTGCCGATCTTCAAAATAACTTGGTACCCTGCAAATGTCATTTTATCACAACAGAATTATGCAAAATAGACCGAAGTACTTGCAGGTATGCACCCACATTTTGTAGGGAGTCTTATACTGCACAGTAGATACTGCTATCTGTAGTCAGCAATAGAATGGGGAGCATTTACTTCCAGCATTTCAATTTCCCTTAGGTAAGAGAAATGCCATAAGAGATAAAGATTAGGACCATTCTGAACATGCAGAAGACAGCTAATCAGGGTTGGTTTGGGTTTTGTTTTTCTGTTGCTCATCACTGAATTGATATAAACAGGCACACATTTAACACAACTGAATTACTTGCAAGGAACTTGGAGAAAAAGTAGCAGGAAGGTGGAAATGCATATGTGGCATTAAAAAAAAAAAGTGGATATATTAGTAAAGCTAAAATTCACCAAAACATTCCTGGCTTTAAACAGAAATTATAGCACTGGAACGGCCAACCTTTCCAAACTCGTACATGAAAATTTTCATGTGGTCAGGAGGCATTAAAATTAAAAGGTGTGTGCCACAAACCTTGTAGAGCTCATGGGAGGAAAAGTAGTAGCATATGGGAGGAAAAAGATTATGATGTTGCTTCTTTCTTAAAAGAAGGAACTTTCAGCAGACTTGACAGGAATAATCCAAATCTCACAGTGACATGTAACTGGCTGAGACAGCAATGACAGACAATGAGCCTTTTTCAGAAAGCTGGTGATACTACAGACTAATTTGCGAAAACTGAGAAAGAACTTTGCCCAGTAGCAGAGTTCTGCTTCCTGAACTTCACACAACATATCTACACAAGTCCAAGTGTAAACTACTTTAGATCAGCCCCTGTTCATTTTTTGCATAAGACTTTCCACAATAATGGAAGCTACAAAAGTGTAAGGAAAACCTCTCAAATTTACACAGCTCAGTAAAAAAATGTAAATGTAACATCTAAGACTTCTTTGTAATGCTGGCATGTAACAGTCTTCTAATTCTTGGTTGTTGCTGCCATGTAAAGTGGTAAGATACCTCAGACGCATGCATATGCCACCAGGTAAAGAAGATGTGCTATTTGTTTGGGAACTTTAAACTTCTTCTTTCCTCATTAATGATTTTGATACTTCCAGAGGTTTGAAATATTAGTGCCAGCAAATATTTGATTAGTTGGATCCAGCACAGCTACATCTACAGCCAAGATGAATCTCTAATCTCATTCAGCATTTGCATTAGTCTTCAGTCCTCAAAATCTCTTCAGATTTTCATTTTCAGATCAATGGTTCAGGATACTAAAAAAAACTAACTATGGTAGTTTACCTGTTGTGCCTTTTGTTTTGACATATTCTAGATCTGGGAGCAATTTTACCTGTCATAACACACTGCAGAGTAGATAAAAGCTGGCGGTCGCCAACAAAACACTCACTTCTGCTGATACTTAACTAAAGACAGTCAGATCACCTTGTACAATTTCAGTTCCAGCCTAGTCCTGTAGTTTTCTGGTAAGTTAATGAAAGTGTACCGTATTTAGAAGATTTTAGTATCTATTAGATTTTTTGATCTCTAACATATATTCCTGTTGGTACAGGTCCTCTGCAAGCTCCTGAACTCATTTTCACTTCTAGAGTTTGAAGACTATCTGCATTAAAAAATAAAAGCTTTCTTCTTCATGGAGGAAATTAATTGTCCTTTGAGTATTTCCATCACCTTAGCAGGAGAAACAAAAGAATAAAAACATATGGTCTATTTGAAACTCATTCTAGTTACGGGAAGTACAGATTAACATATAGCAATTCCATGTATTAGATGTCAAAGATGATGTCAGGCATCAAACGTTTACCAGTTACTTCCCTGGACTACATGATTTCAAAAACCAAACTGTGCAGCTGATGCTTTAGATATCCAAGCACTTTTCATTTTCAATGTTGGAAATCTTACATAGCCTGAAGACCAATAAATTAAGACCTTGCTGCTCTTCACTTGTAAAAGACATAAGGATAAAAACCCAAACAATGAAAAACAATGAACGGCTTTTCTTACTTGGTCTCCTTAGTAATATCAGCATATTAAGCTTAGCCAGAATACAAAGAGATGCAGTAGATTCTGGACTGTTAAGATTCCAGTTTGGTGCACTCTGGTGTTCCTGGAGGACTTCAGGCTCCACTGCACAATGTATCATTCAAAATTCAATAGGAAGATGAATTGGAATAACAGTTCGTGTTTGCAATAGGAAATAGCGACATCAGCCAACTGGTTGACTACATCGAAACTGGGTCAAAAACAATGCTTTACACAAATGTTAGCCAGTGTATAGGGCAGCTGGTTAAAACTGAAACAAGAATATAATCAAATCTGGGCAACACAAGGTAGTTTTATACCTTCTTTTAGCTAGAATTCCGTAGCAGTCACACTGTTCTTTAGATCTATGTGGAGGAGCTGTCTCAAATGTTTCTTTTGTGACAACTGGGATAAAGCATATAAAAAAGGTTGCATATAAAAAAGGTGTCCCCCCACCCCTGGTTGTAAGAGATTTCACTGAACATTGCTCAATACCTCAATTTGTTAAGTAAAAGCTAAAGAAGTGGTGAATAAATCAAAAGATATATATATAGATAGATAGATATGTAACCAAGGATTCAAAGCATCACAATGTGCATTATTAAAATTAATGATTTAACGTCATATAAGACAAACTGAGTTCAGGCGATATATTAGATGTTAAGGCTGAAATGCTATCACCACATCTCTTGTTAGGCAACAAGGAAGATAAATATGTAACCTGCAATAAAAAAAAACCCAGAATTATAATTATATAATTAGTCTAATCTGATGTTGTGTGAGGCATCCAACACTCTTTTGACTTAATTTGTGACTATTTAACTGGCTTAGTTTCAGTTCTGAAGAACATCACAGAGAAACAACTGCAATCTCAATCTTTAGGACTAACCCTCCCCATATCCAACACAAAAACGAGTGCTTTCTGTTCCAGTCATGAAATCTTCTGGAATAATCACAGTATTATTTTGGGCAGAAAGGGGGTTATATAATGTGCATTTATACCAAATATAAGTTATACTTAAATGTTGCTTCTATTGAGAGCATTTGTATATGTAAGGCTGGTAAGTTTAAACAAGATAGTGAATATAAAATTACCATCAAAGATAAATCACAATGTTTAAAGTTGCAGCTGATTTCAAACATTCCTTTTGAGAGATTCCTAGTACAGCAATTTTTTAGAAGTATGAACACTCCAAATCTCCGCTATTTATAGGGAAGTTTGTAACAGGTTCAATTGGAGACATCAAAAACATTTTAAATAGACATCACAAGATGTATCTGTAGTTTAAAGGTCAAATTTATTAGGAGATTAAGAGATGTATTATACATGGACTATAAATATAGCACAGCTGACTTTATTCGCAGACAGCCAATGCCAACTTATTTTGTAGACACTCTTGTTCTTTTGTTCCAAGAAAAGTTTGCACCATAAGACTTGGATTTAGGTTTTGGAATCTTCTTCTCTTCAACGTCATAGCTCCAGCCTGGAGGTTATGGGGAAATGTGGGGAGGGGAGAGACAAGAAACAAAGAGAATCCTAAATATTCTCAGCATACAATATAGAGCAAATGCAACTTAAAGCTTTTAACTTTAGTATCTTTTTCTCCATGTAGGCATCCACTACTTTATTCCTTTGTAGTTGGCAGCAGAGGACACTGAAATGCCATAGATACGACATATGCCCCCCATTCTCTCAGTTGACAAGACTTCACCATCATATGTGCCTCCATTTTCTTTACTCCTACAAGAAACTCAACAGTCATCAGTGAGAAGCTCAACAGAGAACACAAGTCCTGCAAGTTCAGGGCTCCACAACTCCACAGCATCACAGAAGCATTAAGGCTCAGTGTACACTGGGACCAGAAACGAAAATAAAGATAAGGAAATGTGGGAAAAAATAGCATAGGAAAGATCAATCCCAAAGGTTAGGAGGGAATGGATACCTTGGAAAGCAAGAATAAAAAAGAAGGATGGAAGGACTAAAGAAAGGAAGAGCAAAGAAAAAAACTTCAGCATTAGAAAGGAGTTGAATACTTAACATTTTTTATAAAAACATAAAAAAATTAGGAGTAAAAGAAAAGGGAATGAAGTGATAGAAGACAAGTAAATTATGTGATAGTTAAGCAAGAGAAATGCTAAAAAATGTCAGAAAAGAGGAGGTGGAGACATTAGTGTTTATGTAAATCAAAATGCAAATTGATTGCAGCCTCCAGGTGTCTGGAAAGTTGCCAGGGCAGCACTCAGTATTCCAAAGTTTGGTCTCTTTAGCTGCAACATTTCACTCAAAGTAGAGATACCTGAGTTGAAGCTGGAAGTAGTTAAGTGTGCAATTTTAACTGATACTTCCAAGACAGTACTTTTCTTCCTTAGTTTTGAAACAAGAACTTGGAAGTCCTAAAAGTTTTAACATATATCTGAATTTTTACATTTAAGATCTTCACAGAAAACACTCGAGATACATCTACACACCAAAACCACGTTTTGTATGATACACAAGTTGTCACGTCACTGTGTCTCAATTTTGTGTATTGATAGGTGTCATACAAACATTTTCTTCATGCTTACTAGGCTGAATCAATGTTAATTTCCAACTATTCTCTGTAAGAAATACTGGAATAGAGATTTTAAAAACGTATTCCTTCCATCTGTGAGAGCACTGGCTTTTGCCTCCTGTTCTGATTAAAAATACAAGCTTGAGTAAACAGCCAGAACTAGATCCAGAGACAGACTTTGGTATTGCAACATTCAGCATTGTAACACCTAACTTTGAGGCAGCTGGCTGCTGGAATGGAATATACAGCCCCAACTTATTGCTTCATCTTTTTATTCGCGAGATAGAGAGGAGCTGAGTGCCTCCAAGAGAGATTCGTAACTGCCAGCACAATGACCTGGGCTGTCCTAGCTATCCAAAATCCACAAAGTTAGTTACATCTAACTTTAGATTGCAAGAGGCCACTGTATATGATAAGGTCTCACACTCTGGAACGGTCTCCTTGAGTTAGACACCTCCAGTTTTTCATGACAGAGAGCAGAGGTCACTTTTATAAAAATACCATAATGCTGGGGGAGGTTATTCTTGCCCAAAACCCTGCCACACAAGCCAAGTTGATAGATGCCAGATTTCATTCTTTCTGGAAGAACACTCTCATCACCTGACTAAAGGTTACTATGGAGTAGAAAAACTATTCTTACTACTAAAGCTGTTAAAAATTAGAGTTTTTAAACAGCTAACTCAATGATGTCAGACAGGACAAAAACCAATTTAGGCTGGCAGGCTAAACTTTTCATTTCATCCAGTTACAATTTCCTCCTTACCTCAACTTCAGACCATCCTCAGCTGTCATATTTTATACAGAGATCTTTCCCATTACTGTATTCAATGTTGTTATTCCTCCATTAGAAAATACATTAGACGGGGCAGGCAGAAAGATAGTTTGTCCCAGATTCTCAAAATTTTTAGGTGAGAAAGAGCTCTTAGGTTTCTCAATCATATCAAAATACCTGCAATATCTAGGATTTGCAGAAATGAAACTTGAGGTTCTTAAGGAATTTTGTAATGGAAAACTTGACTGGTTCATATGGGAAGGACAGAGAGGCAAAATATTTGCGTCCCTAGACTTAGACATGTTTCAGTAACACCTCAGCTTAGAAGATAAATTCCATTGTAAATATGTGCCTAAGTTTCTCATTTCTTTCTATATAAATAGTGCAAAATCTATGCTTCCAGCTACACCTGATTCTGACGCTATTACAGCAGAAAATAGCATGCACATATCATCCACAGAAAACTAAGCCACCTTAAATAAAAATGGAATCATAATTTAGGCAAGCCAGGATCTGAAGAGAAGTTCAGTATGTCATAACTATGGTAAAAATAAGAGTGCAAGCTAAGCAAATATTGAACTAATAATATTAACACTAACTCACATTCATAGTTTAGTTGGTAGAATTTCTTTGTAGTTTTCCTGCACAACTGAGATTCATTACTAATTAAGTGCATGCATAAACTTTCTACAATGAACAAATCAAGCATTTTATTTTAATCAGCATTTTGAAAGGACAAAACGTAATACGTGCAAAGACATGACATAAGTAGCTCATGAACACAGTGACATATAGAATAACAGAATGTATTGGGTGGGAAGGAACCTCTAAAGGCCATCTAGTCCAACCCCGCTACAATAAGCGGGGACATCTCTAACTAGGTCACGCTGCTCAGAGCCCCATCAAGCCTGACCTTGAACATCTCCAGGGATGGGGCCTCCACCACCTCTCCGGGCAACCTGTTCCAGTGATCAACCACCCTCATATTAAAGAACTTCTTCCTCACATCCATGACCACTAAGCATCAGGCCTAGCTCTTTAGTTTTTAAAGAAACAAAACAAAAAAAAATTAGTGAAAAATTCATATCTACACATACAAGGACCGCTGAATAATCAAAAGCCTCAGATTATAGATATTGTTTGTGGTACCATAATTCTGTGAGGCATTAAAAATATTAAATAATGGCACTGGCTTTTCTACTATCTTTTTCTCAAATATGAACAATCACCAAGTGTAAGTGTTCAGACTTCAGTATTGTACTAGGGAAGAGTCAGGTATAACTTCCTCAGTCTACAACTTCCTCAAGGGGGGCAGTGGAAGAGGAGGTGCTAATTTCCTCTCTCTGGTCACAGAGATAGGACACGAGGATATGGAATAAAACTGTGCCAGGGGAAGTTCCAGCTGGGCATTAGGGAAGGGTTCTTCACGAAGAGGAAGCCTGGAACATGCTCCGCAGGGAAGTGGCCAAGGAACCAAGCCTGTCAGAGTTCAGGGAGTATCTGGTTTAGTTTTAGGTGGTCCTGTGAGGAGCGGAGAGTTGGACTTGTTCATCCTTATAGGTCCTTTCCAGCTTGAGATATTCTATGATTCTACCGCTCTGCAACACGGCCAAAACTAGAGCCCAACATACTTACTTGGTGGACACTTAATTTTAGTTTTTCTGTTTATCAAACATTCACAAGGGTTCCAGGTTCTGATAGCCTTTCCATAACTAGAATTCAAATGTTTGTGTCAAGCCTCCAGGCTAAAATCCCACTGCCTTTTAGCTGGGACCCCCAGCCTGCAATGCTCTTAAAGATAAAGTATTAGTGTTAATTTTCCTCCAAGACCTGAGCAAGGCACAGTTTCATTCAAAACACAGGTATCTGCAAATGCACTGCAACAGTAATGCTAAGAGGCTGGAACACTGTTCCAGAAAGTGAAAGATTCAATGCCTTCAGCATCCTCAGAAATATTCCTTCCCATTTTACTCCTCCTCCAAGTAGAGCACTAATGATCTACCAGTTTTGTAGAACAGAGGAAAGGCACTTTTTCCTTTATTTTTTCCTGTTACTATTACTTTGAGATCAAGAATGCCAGCAGAAAGCTGAATCACTCATACCCAATACACACTATACGTACCATTTTTTTCAGCAAAAGCAATGGCATCTTCTTTAGTAGAGAAAGTAAGAACCATGTTGGACAAAGGATCAGCTCTGTAAGAAATCAGGTGACAAATTCTAAGCACATTTGAAATATAAAATAATTGTATCTCAAATGCTAGTCAAATGCTGTATTTTTTACACTACAGTGTATTTCTCCTGCAATACACTTTTTTTGTAGTACACCACACCTCACCAGCCAGTCAAAATCCCTTTATTGTTAATTATTTCCAGGATTAACACTTACTTTCTGCAGAGAATAATTTCACTCTTTCTGTTTGTTAAACTTCCCTCCCAATTCCTTGCAGAAATTAATGTTTTACGTTTTTTATTAGACAAACGTGTAACCACCTGCTGAAATGATTGTAAGTGCTCTGTAACAATCTTTTTAATTTTCAAAGCTGTGTAGTCCCTCTACTTTTTGAAGATCAGGAAGCTTAAGGTAATTTTGAACATTTCAAGGAGACCTGGAAGAATAATCTTACACAGGAAAGAGCAGAATATTAAAGTGAGCAGAGCAGGAATTAATCAGAGACTGAAAAGTACATAATAAACTCAGGAGTTCAGCCTTGGCTGAGGTCATATGTCCTCCACAAATTATTCCAGTAGAGCAAGCAGATCTCAGGCCACCGACAGAAACAAAGCTCAGAAACACAAACTGCTAGCTAACTAAATACATAGTGGTTAGTTTTAGATGATCTGTTATTACTCAACTGCACTTCTAAAAGGAATCAAACAAGAAAAAGCTTTTTCAAACAAATTAAAATCTCAGTTAAAAACACCAAACTTAGTTGTTAGTATAAAAGCTCAATTTAAGAGCAATGACAAAGGATTAAAAAAAAAAGCATTCTAAAAATTAATCTACAGAATTTTTAGAGAAATAAGATATGAGTTGTAGCAGCACAATGATTAGATAATGCTTCCCTGTGACAATACTGCACATGAGCCTGGGAGATAACTGGGAAGACAAGACCAAATTGCAAGTGACTATTGAAGGAGCTGCCTCTCAACTGTTCTCTCTTTGAAGCTAGAAGGGTAAATGAAGAGAAAAATCAACCAAAGATACATTGAACTCTCTACAAAAAAGGACAAAGCCTGTGACTGACAGAAAGGGAGGGGAAGAGGGGGAATCTAGCTTCCAGCAAAGACACAATGTAATTTTATCTGATGCACACATGGAAAAATGGAGTTCACTATATATCCAATATATTCCACAATAAAAAAAAGAAAACCCAGGATAAAGGCAAAAATTACACTTTCACAAGCCACTAAGTTGGGTTCTCTTAAAGACATTTAAAGATTTCTCTCATAAAAGCAGTAAGGAGAATTAGGACTAAAAAATTAGTGCATGATGTGATCAGTGGAGAATCAAGTGACCCAAATATATTGTAATATTATGACAACTTTTGCCTATTGTTCTTCTCTTCCATGATTGAGGTTGGAAAAATCTTCTCAATACTACTAGGTGTGAACAAAGAAGTTTAAGTCTCAAGGGTAGTGAGGAACTTCAGTACTGCAAATCTGGTGAAAATCTTCCAGGACAGAGGCAGTTTGGAAATAAGGATTGTGCAGAAACTATTTGTTCTGTTTTCATGTGGCATCACCCTTCATCTTATCTAAATACAGCTTTTTCATTTATTTCCATAAACGAGCTATCCACGTATTCAAGTTTCTGATAATCTGTGAGCAAACTGGAGTTTGGGATGGTCAGCATGATGTCCTGGTGTCAGCAACAGCAGCTGCAGGATCTCCTGTGCCTGCCCTAAACTGACTTATCAGCACTGCAAACTGGGATCCACATTTTGTTCTCTTACGAGATCTTGTACAATTGAAACCATGCATTGCCCATGTTTCTTTCTTTACAGCTTTATATTAAAAGATGTACTTAAGAACTATCCATAGGCATTCCTGTAATGAAACCTCCCAATTAAAAAAAAAATGCCATTGGTTCATTTTATTTACATCTACAACTGGATTATTTTCACTGAATAAAACTATATCCAAGAAACAACGAATGCAACAAAAAAGCAAACAAGACTGTAAAATGAGAGAAATATAGCAAAGACCTACAGGCAAATAAGTGTATTGAGTTCAGAGGAAAAGGGCTCTAATCCCTACACTTTAAAGGACTCTAATCCTGTAATCTCATTGCATTATTCAGAAGTAAATGGGGAAACTTCTAAGAACTGTTCTTTGCAGAAATTAAATCTGAAGAGAAGAAACTTTTATTAGGTATTTCTGGCTGTTGAATGGTAATTTGAAATTACTGGAATGTCCACTAACAGTTTTTGTGAGAATTCCTTAGAAAACTAATAGATTCAAACTAGTGTACAAAATCCTTAACCTAGCAGTGTCAATTCTCAACACAGCACTTCTTTTGGCCTTTCCGGAGCATGCTTACACAGGAAATACTCCTTCCCCTACCTCAAAATAAAAACATGAGCAGACATGGATTCATTCAAACAGCCCTTCCTTTTAAAATTTAAGCCATAGGTAGTTTATTTAACATGTGGTTTTAACTGTCAGAAAGGTTTAAATCTGTTGTTTTGGCTGAGATCATGCAAAATCCCATCCAGAAAACAATTTGTCTGGAAAGGTTAAGTCAGCTGAAAAGCAAAGGGGTACTAGAAGAAAAGTTAAATTCAACCTTAACTAAAGCAGGTGTTACTGGCACCTGCTACAGCATTATATAACCTGTGCAGCAGTATAAACAGACCATATTTTAGTGGCTAGACCCTTGGAGGAAAAGGTGTATTGCTGGTTAGCTGTATATCACTTAATGAATCCAGGCCCTATGAAACAACCTGGTCATTACTTGCTAAATGCAGTAGCTGCTTGCAATAGTCAAGCCATCCAAGGCACACATGTATTGTATCACTGAAATCTTATCCTCCAAAACAGCAATTTAAATATGCTTAAGATGAAATGGTGAAACAAAATCCCAGGATGTGCTTAAGATAAGGTCATCGTTATATACAGGCTTAAAGCTTTAAAACAGGTATTTTAAC
>JAVFHW010080223.1:0-44648 GCA_032159205.1 Eurystomus glaucurus suahelicus | reverse complement strand
ACCATAGCTGAGCTTGGCTTCCCTAATGCTTTGCAACACAAAGACAAACAAGATGTTACAGGTTGTAAGCCTCCTTAATTTGTTATGAGAAACCAACATAACAAGAACACTTGATTTCAAAGTTATTTTGAACTAATATTTCTGGATAAATTTATTTTATAAATATATTAAAAAAGAGAAAAAATATTTCTGTTACTGGATTTAGAATGCTAATAAATCTAAAAAAATGTGTCCTCAAATTACTTCATATTTAAGGTTTTTTCTCATAGAATTTTGTGTTCTTTGATTGTAAGTGCTAATGTGATTGCAGCCAGACATTTTCAATACATATTGTATCCTTTCTGAAGTTTGAAAAATAATCTCCAGTGGTTTATTCTTGTTTATGTAGAATAATTAATTTTTCTGAATATGTCTCAAACAAGATATTTTCAAATCAAAATGACAATATTGTCAGAAGAATTGCTGGCATAGTCCTCACAGTTTCCCTGCAGTTTACAGGAATTCTAATCACACTGTAAAACGTAGGTGGTATATTTATATAGGGAAGAAAAAGAATTAAAAATCACATGCATCCAAGTTCTATTTAAATCTCCAAATTATAGCATATTTAGCTGAGATTAGTACTTTTCTGGATATTGGCATATTTAAGAGTTTTTACTAATATTAGCAACATTGAAACTAATATTTTAATATTTAAATAGGTTTGGGGTTGCTTTTTTAGACTAGTTATGGCTCCTCATTTCAGATCTCCAGGATATTTATAAAGCTTTGTAAAAAAAAAAAACAGTATTGTTATTTTTTTTTTAACCAAATTTAAAAGATGCAGCTGAGAACTGAGAAAGATTTACTGCTTCAAGTAACTAACAACCTAATTTCCCTGATGCTGCCATACAGTAACATCACCACAAATGTAATTATTGAAATTTCTGGTTGTTAACACTTGTTTCAAACTCTTCCAGATGCATGTTGTGAGCTAAAATCTGCTTTTAAGCATAACAGATCATTAATCATCCAACTAACAAACCCAATTGTTTCCTATAAGTATTGATAAAACACAGGTAGATGGGTTTACAGGTAGGCATTTCAAACTTAAAATTTACATGACTAGTAAGAGCCAAATACAAAAGTATTTCCAAATTCAGTAACTACTCACGTAGATGCCCAGCCCATTAAAGGGTTCTCCCAGCGCTCCCTGTTATCAAATTCCATCTTCCATTTCTTTGTATTGTTAACTCCTGCCTGCATTGCATTACGTGCTGGAACAAAAATGTGAACTTTTCTGGTTTTGATGTGCTCATCTGGAACACCCGTTAAAGCAGTGATATCCTATGAAAAAACACAATTGAACTTGTTTTAAAAGGGTGCAATTAAAAGGCTTGTAAAATAATGCTGCTTATGCTTTTTACATAATTTCACACTTTATTTTTTAAGTTACAAAAGTGAAAAAAAATTGTAGAAAAGCATGTTATGAGTCCAGGTGCATAAAAGTGAAGCTGATACATGCTGGAAGCAGCTACAATCCTGCTTCCCCTAACTGAATTAGATTTTGCATGGATTTGTTACCTGAACTTGTTTACCTCCCAGCTACACAACTGCAAGTGACAGAGGATGGTCTGGACATTCCCTCCCATCCTCTGACGACTGCTCCAACTTGCACCAACCACAGTAAAAGCAGAAGTTATACATAAACTCTCACAGACTGAAACATCGACAAATCCCACAATTTTACATTACCATTTGGAGCATGACTATTCACCAAAATCCTAGCCAGCCAACTATATGCAGCAGTTTAAATGCTTTCACTTGTGTGTAAGTCTGTATATAATTAAGAGGAACCAACATCTATGCTGACTCAAGAAGCTATGCTTAGCATGGAGGAAGAGGCAGAGGTTATCTTTCATACAATAATGTATTGATTGCTTGAGACTGCAGAGCAGGTACTGGAATTCCTCCTCCCACCCCCCCCTTTTTTTTTCCTAACCATTAGTTATATAAAATTGATGCCCTGGTCATGTTTCCAGCTATGAATATTAGCTTGTGAGAGTCAACTCTTTTGCTGATGTTCAAGATCAAGAGAGGAACATTTGATACTGATAACATTTTTTGCCATTTTTGTGAAGGACAAAAGGATTCAGGAGATTCCAACCTTCGAAGGAAAAAAAAACAAAAACCAAAAGGCTTCTATCACTGTATGTAGCCAGTAGTAAGATGCCCTCCTCCATCAAGGGTTGCCTTGTGAGCCCTCAACAAACAAGCTTAACAAAAATAAAATTTGAAGGACCACAAAAAGAGCCTAAGAATATTAAGTGACTTTAATAAAGATTAAGATAGGGAAAAAACTCACAAGATTTCTGTGAAAAATTACCCTCAGCAGCATCTGCTATAATCAAAGTGAACTTTCTCGCTAAAAACTAAACAGTAATTACATAAAATTAACCTGTCAGTTCATCTTAGTGAAGAGTGAAATCAAACATCAAATCCATCTCTAAGGATGCTAAACTACTCCTCTTCCCTACATAATTAAAAGGCCAGTGGGAGCCTCTTGGTCTCCCTCCCTGCCCTCCCCTCCCCTCCTCTCTCCAGGAACAAATAGTAAACTGGTAAAAGTAAAAAAATGTGCTGCAAAAATCTGGGCATATTGAACTCATCTTGCCAATACTGCCGTGACTTGAATTAAAAGGCAAAGAAGTTTAAATAAAACACTGTGGCTTTACATGTCTGTCACTACTCACATTGTGGGATTTTGTTTTGTGGCAAAATTAAAAGCTCTCAGTGCTGTCACCAGATCATCCTTCGAAATTAGGCAAGTCTCATTTTTCATTTCATTTTAGAAAATAAATTTTGGGAGATCAGTCCCTCAAAACTACACAAGGGAGCAAGTTTAAAGCATCTGACTTGTATTTGCAATTACAACAGAGGGGGAAACAAACAAGCATGCACACTAATTTTCCAACTTTGACATTCCTACCCAGACTACCAAAAGAAATTGTCAAAATATCTTAACAATTCCATTACAAATGCTTTCATTAGGACAAGTAACGTTTATTTTTAATATAAGTCTAGCAGTGATAGGAAACACTACCAGTCACTGGAATGTTGCAATCATATGTAAAACACCTCCTGACAGATTGGCATTTCTGACTGCTGAAGCTTGAACCACATTTTTATAACAAAATATCTTAAAGTTTTATTATTTGTATTGGCAAAGTGTTTTGTTTAACAAAAAGAGTTTTTACCTTCATTAAAGTTTGGTAGGGCTTCAATGATTCATCTTGTCTGTTTAGAATAATAGGCTCCTGCATTAGCCTTTGTCTCTATATTTAACAAACATTCCTATCCAAAAAATGTAAGAACATTCACAAAGAAAAAAAAAAAAAATCTCCTTTTTCCCCTCTGAAATAATCTGCTACATGCAAAAATTCTGTTTGTTATCATCAAAGACCTCCCAATACACAAGCTTCAAAATAGCTCAAAAATACAGTTTGGTTTTTTTACTATTATTACTCTCAGCACTCATACATCCATTATGAATTTTATGCTGCAGATTTAGAGGTTTTTTAACTGTCACAGAATTATCTGGAATTATTAAAATAAGATACTATGTCAAATAACATTATGGACATACACAATTTCCTCTTTTGAGGCCTCCACACCAGAGATTCATAAAAATACTACACAGTAGTGCATACAGAACACAATTTAAAAAGAGTATTAAAACGCAGTACATGCTATATTTATGAGGTAACCATAGTAAAGAAATGCCAAGACTTGTTCATCTGGATGAAAATAAACCCCAAACCCCAGACAAACCACACCACCCTCCAAGCCACGTTTTTCTGGGCACCCAGTTGGCTCCAAATCAAAGTTATTTCACTAATGATACAGGATTCATGCCATAAAAATCTTTTTAAGGTGAAAACTAAAACCTGCCTACTTTATGAAACTAAAATATCTACATGGTGTTGCTAGTTCTTCATACTTTGATTCATTATATCTAAAGCTTCCATGCCTTCTGGGAATCTAGCAATTGTTTATTGATATCTTCCCCATTTTAAAGCTGGCAATTGAACAGACAGTTGTTAGGACAATGAGTTTCTGGTTTCTGAAGCCCAAGTTGTCCTGACATAAAATCGCTGTTTTTGCTTGCTGTAGACATGTAAGGTACTGTAGCATAGCTGAGCTGTTGCCAAAGATATGGAATAAAAAGGCTTGGCATCTATCACATACTTGACACCTAAAGAGCACAGAAGCTCTAAAATTCCTATTCCCTGTAGGCGCACTCTTAGTCTAGACAAACTGATTTCTCACACTTTTAAAATGCATTACAACACTCTATTGTGATCATTTCATCCACACAGCTCCAGCTAGTGACAGAAGAACCTGTCCTTTAAGCGACATTTCAATGGGCTAAAGCTCCCGCTCCAAGATGCCATTAAAACAATACAATACTTGAAAAGAACTATGCTGCACTGGGTTGAACTCTTTACTGTGTCTTCAGTGCTTTGTTCTGAGTTCAAGTTCTCATTGAAACTACCTGTGAACCAGCCTTCCAAAACAAAGATGTTTTTGACAGCAAGTTTCACATTACTATCTCTTTTTTTCCTTAAGTGTTCCTTACTGAATTTTGCTCTATTAGCATATTAAAATATTGATGAGGTGTTTGGCATTCAAAATTCTAAACAATAAGGTGACAATATAAAAGACTTGAGATATGAACTGCATGGCTTGGCTTTACTAAAAATTGACAACCCTGCTTCACATTTTTAACACTGGCTATCATCTAAAAGGTGCATTCTGACATTGTTCTTCTTAATATATATATAGGATTTTTTAAAAATAGCAATCTTTGATTTTTTTTGTCTTTCAAATAAAATAAAAATATTCATTTTGAGATATTTTGGCTTATCTTGGAATAAGCTGAGATTGGACAAACAGCAGAAATCAAATCAAATTGCTTACAAATGAAAAGGAGGTTTTGTCTTTATTATAACCTATGCTATTTAAGAACATTAATCATGGTGGAAAGCCTGGTAAAGCTGTTCTGGAAGGAGTAATAAGAAAGGATAAATGTTCTAAACAGCAGGGAGAAAAACTGGTTGAGAAAAACTGGTTCATAGAGGCAGTATCAAAGAAAGCATTATTTAGCATAAGGATGACTTAAAGGAAATAAAAATCTCCTTCTTTTAAATACTTTGCTAATAGCACAAATTAAAAAGGGGACAAGAAATGGAACTCTATAATTCATGGCAAAGAGACAAAATGATTGAAAGTATCTCTGAAAACAAGTGGGTTTGAATAGATGAGTCAGGTGTGCATAAAGGTGCCATGTGTCTCCTATTACATTTCTTTCCACACATAGATAAAAACCGTACCTAACCATTATCAACAATCTACCGTTAGGACCCCTGCCCCCCCAACCCCTTTTTTTTTTTTCAATAAAGGAAACAGGGAACAAGCAATGGGAAGTTGATGTCAAAACACAGAAAAACCTCCCAGCAAGCTTCCAGCAACCACCCAGGATTCAGAGTCTTGCTAGCCGTTCTCTTTTCAATACCAGAATTTCACACATTTCAATGACCATTATGACTTCAAAGAATCAAATTTTCATCATTGTCCGTCATCTGCTGGTTGATTTGTATAAAGGAGTTCTTCTGCATGCACTCCAGACAAAGGGCTCCTTACTTTCGTGGCTATATATCAAGTTTAAAAGTTCTGTTTGTGACAGTTGTGTCTGTGGTAAATTAGGGTAACACTGAAGGAGTGCAGCTGCTCTGCAGGAACCTCCTTTTTGGCATCATTTCACTTAAATAAAAACTGAATAATTAGCTTCTGCCTTTATTAAACCGCAAAAATGCCACTAGCCTTAGTAATTACTTCCGGTTGCCCCACCTACTTAACCTCAATTGTTTACACTTCTTAGAAAGGAGGGAAAGTAGAATTTTTCTGTACTTTATAGGAGTTTATAACAGCTTGCTCCCTTCCCCTCCACCAAATGTTTTATCAGATTAAGCACAAAGTTTTGCTATAAATTCATGTTGCAATACACTTTCTTTAGCAGTTGTTATATCAAAGCACAGAACATCTTGCATAATACCCACAAAATAGCTGCTGTGAAAGTTTTTTATTTAGTGTGCTCAGCTGCTTAGGCTGTAAGTCAGGATAAGAACATTTACATTTCTACACTTCAATACAGTATTTTCGAAACAAATGTAAGAGAATAAAATCTACTATGCAAATTGTAATTGGTAAAATGGGGCAGACTGAACTAAACACGGTCAGACAAAATTTAGCCAACAGCTACAGACATAAGAAGAGGAAAAAAGCATATTTGCCCTTAGGAAACTCTATCATGCAGAATACAGTTTTCTTTCAGGCTTCACAATAATTTGGTGTTACCACAGTAACCTGTTAACAAGATGGTGTTACCCATGTGTTCTCCTATCTAACCATCCTGCAGAACGCTTATCAAAGAAGTTGAGAAAAGCAGTAGAGGAACTCTATTTTAAAAAAGAAAATGGAACACTGTAAACAGGAAACTGGATTCAATAGTAATAATGGTTGCATGAAAGCTTCTACTTAAAGAAAATATCTTTACATCAGCAGTTTTGCAGAAAACACTAAAGAGAAACTGGATATGGAGAAATATGGAGATATGCTGAAAAGTTGGTGCAGCTGAAGCAGAAATTGTCACATTACTGGAATGAACGTACGTCCATTACAATATTTAGACTACTGTCTACCATTATGCAAAGGACACATCACCATCCAAAACAGTCCAACATCTGGGACTGCTGTTAGCTTCAGCAAACTCTATTCACCAGTTTGCATTTCACAGCTCAGGAAACACTAACAGTGATGATGGCCAAGCATTCCCTGTTCTCGCAAAAACTCCTTGAGAACATCCTTGTTGTCCCATTGCACAAAGGCTCACTCCACATGCCCAAAATTTTTCCATGCTGCTTGCATGACATACTAACAAACACAATGGCATAGCACGTGCACACACCATTAAAACAACATCACTTGGATTTGTTCAGAGAGATGATGATGAAAGAATAACAGAAATAATTGGACTTCTAAAAATCCCAGGTGCTCTCTACAAATTTGAACATGACTTTTACACTAGTAAGTAGAAAACTTCCCCCTCAAAAATCCTTCTTTCACACCTTAAAACACTTTACTCAGGCTGCATTACGTTCCCAAATAGTGTATTCGCATTTGTCTCCTGCAAAAGACACAAAAAGATTGTATTTATAAAAGCAATTAATGGTAGAAGTTAAGGCAAAAGCTGCTGAGTTGTGCTTTTGTTAGTTTCAACCATAACACTAAAAATTAAAACAAAGCTCACAGATTTTGCACCTCTTGGTGCCCATGACAGGTCTCAAAACAGAGAGGCATTTTTCTTGACAAATATGCAAAAAATACCTATAATTCAGCCTGCGTTTTTGATGGACAGGTAAACAACATTTTAGAAATTTAAAAATGAAACATTCAAAACACGTAAGTCCTACTTTCAGCACAGACAGATATTTCATGCTCAGTATAGTTTTTCTGCCAAGAAAGAATCAAAGGGCAAGACAAAAAGATTATTTAATTATTAATAATGTATTCTTCTTCCCTGTAACAGTATGTCTTAGTTTTGTAAACATTGTCTGGGTAAATACAATGAAATTAAAGAGAAAGAGAATCACATATCTGGGTTTACCCTTTGCAGTTTCTCCATGTGGCTGAAATTAAGAAAGTCATTAAATGGTAGAAAGTGGTAGCAGTTGAGGAGAAGAAATATAGCTCATAAAAATAGACTGATGTTGCTATTAGTCTTCAGTGTGGTCATGACATTCTTCAAATTGAGAAAATTATAAACAGCGTGCTTATCTCAAACAATGTGGGAAAAAAGTCTGAATTACCTGTAGCAGATCTTGTAAACTTTTTCTTGTAACATTGCAAGATTTGGACAGAACATACTTTCTAGAACTCATTAAAAGCACATCTTTTGCTTCCACTCACAAAAGTGGCTGTTTTTTTTTATTATTATTATTATTATTACCTGCAAGGCATTTAAAAATAAAGTTTTCAAGTGCAGAACTTTCAAGCATTCTACAGGAACTTCACTATCCTCAGATTAAAAAATGTTAAAAAAAAAAAAAGTTGGTTTAGACCATAAGCTTTCAAATAAAAGGATAAGTAGTCTTAGTTTACCTACATTGAGAAAGAGGATAACTGAACAATTTAAATAATCTAACTGCTCTTAGAATAGCTTGCAGTTCTAGTAACAGTCTACTGCTTTACTACCACAAGCGAGTGTTCTTACAAATATTACTTCTCAGTTGGAAAATAAAACAAAAAAAAAAAAAAACCAGGCTGGAAGGAGCTTTAAAGGAAAGAAAACAGATATACTAGCAGGTAAAGCCCACCTGCAACAGACAGCTTTATACTGGTTCCCTGATTAGGTCAATTTTGTATCTACTATTAAATAAATAGTATATTGTAGTTCAGTGATATTATATTCTTTCAAACACAATTTCTTCAGTTTGCAGTTCTGGCAGACTGGCTTGCAAAGTTAAACATAGTATTTCAAGAATATCTTGGTGAATTATTCACTAAAGATGACTCTCAAGCTTACAGGCTATAAAATCTAGTTTTGATCATGGGCACACAAAACTCCAACCAGAAGCTGGGGGTGGGGTCTTCCATATCTTAGGTGAGAGCCAAAATCCAGGCTACTCATAGAATCATTTTGGTTGGAAAAGACCTTTAAGATCATTGAGTCCAACTGTTAGCCCAGCACTGCCAAGTCCACCACTAAACCAAGTTCCTCAGCAATGTACTCTTGCACAAAGGGAATAATTTCTCTATTGTTTGTGTGTTTCTGATTCCATTTTAATTAAGTTCTTTTTTTAACATTCATTAGAAGTTACCTCTATTTACAAAATTAATCATAAGCATATGACTTAAGTGCATTTTGTAAAGTTACTGTTTTTCAGGAATTCTGTCAGGACCAAGAAAATTAACAGTTCTGATCTGCTTTATGCCCACTTGAAAACCTTACAAAGCTTCCTTTAAAGTATCCATCATGAAATTTTCCAAATAAGGCCCAGGCAGAGGTCCCAAACATGGGCACCACTTGCTTAATCATCTTCAGTCTTTAGAGGGAAAGAGGTCTAATCTCTGTTAAATGTGTCGCTGGGGTGCCTTTTCTCAGTCTTGTGGAAAGCTCCCCTACCAGCTCAATCTGCAAGAGGCCCAAGGGAGCATGAAGTCCAGAGCCTAGTAGTAAAATGGGACACTACTTACACACAGGCAGTGCAATTGCTGCTGTGAAGCAGAAACACCTTGGCCAATTCATACTCTTATCTGGACAGCAAATATCCTAAGGTCCAAGCTGCTGAGTTCAAATTTAAATACACAGCAAAGTCTTAAAGACTTGATAACTCTAGTAAGACTTCCCGTGATGAAGCTGAAAGAAAGATTTTCACTACAGTATATGAAACATCCAGCATGAATTCAATTTAAACTAGCTAGCAATCTCCCTGAGATGGCAGCTAGAGCCAAAAAATAATAAATTTATTTTTGATTTTTAAATTTAATTATCATGCATTCTGGCACTCTTTTTCTTTCACCTCCAGACTACCTATTAATTCCCTGTATTTAATGGTAGCTGTGGAACACCATTTAACTTTAAGGGTTAAAAATTAACAAACTATTTAGGCTCTTTTTTTAAAAGACATTCATCAATACTGGGGATGAAAAAAAAAAAGAAATAAGTAGTTGAGTTAAAGTTTGTTCAAGTTAAACTTGACAATATTGTCACATGAGTGCATGGTCTGCTACTAAGAACAGTATCAAGAAATACTGATTTCATTTAAACCAATGCCTGCCTGTGATGCACGTTCTCTATTCTTTACAGCTCCTTTATAAAGAAACTGATTTCTGTAACAGATCTTTGCCACACAATAACGAGTGGTGTGAGACACAGAGGAGGAAACCAGAAGAAAATCCCCAATCAAGAAATGCAAATTTAGAGCAAAATCCCTGTTGGTGCATGCTTTCAAAGAAGAAAAGTTGCATTTAAGAAACTACAAGGAAGCCAGATCTGTTAAAAGCTGTCCCTTACCCAAGTGAAAGATGTAATGCTTCTACGTAATATGCATGGACTTTAAAAGTTGAAAGCAAGTACTAAATAGTGTATACAATTTCCATACACAGCAGGTAGTGAAGCAAGAAAAAAGTGACACAGTTACCCTCGTTGAAGAGATACACAATAGAGAACTGTTATGCAGTGTTAGCACAGTGAAGATCTATACATCAGGGATGCTGCGGCTATTAACAGCTTAAAAGCTCACTGTATTTTGTTAATTAGAGCATACAAATTTTAAACCTTAAAAAAAAAACCAAAAAATGCTGACCTAAGAAAATACACGTAAGAAAAAAAATACAAAACAGAATAATAAAGAATAAAACACTAGTGCAAACTACAATTTTGATCTTATAAAAAGCTTCTGCCTGGTTAACACACTAATCAGGGAAAACTTTAAAATAAAACACATGACTTATGATGATGACCTTGGCCTTGTAGAAAAATACTTTTATTTATTTTTATACATGAATATATGTGCACATCCATAAAATTAATGTGTAAGGAAAAACTATCCACTTCGTCAGATGCTTGTACTCAGAATTACTTACCAGAATCTTATTTTTAAAAAAAACATTTGCAATATAATCATAACATCTTTTTAAAAATACTGTATTTGGTATGTTTCGTCAGCATTTTGTAGAAAATCCTTATAGCTCAGTTTCTTCTCACTTGTTAACCCAGTTTTCAGGCTAACAAGCAATAGTATAAAAGTTATTTCCCCATCAAGCAAAGATTTTCTTTTGCACTAAACGTAAACCAACGGGCTTTATGGAGTGAACAGAACCAAGTATCCAAGTATCTGTTCACTTCATAAGAGACTGAGCAGTCTCCCTACAGTGCATGCTTCACAACACAAGAACAAAACTGCATATTAAAACTCTGGATCTGAATATCTGATGCTCTCTCTGTGGTCCATGCCCCACTAACAGAGGTTAATGTTCCTAATTTGAGAAAGCAGCCATGAAAGTAGCTCAAAGACACCACATGAACAAGCCATCAAGAAATGGAAGAGCATTTGGTTTCACTTCAGCATTGATCTTTGGAGTAGAAAGAAGTAGTACTAAAGTAGTTCTTTGATAATGGCTGGTTTTATAAGACACCAGACCTGTGAGTAATACATGGGAAAGGTTTATCTCACAGGGGCAAAAGGGTTCTGGGACAGGAATTAGCAGGGCACATTCGGAGAGCTTTAAACTACCAAACTAGATACAAAGGGGGGTGGGGTTGTAGCTGGGCCTGCACCAGTAGGACAGTGCTCTAGTACTGATGAAGACCAGGAGGCCTCCCACTTCCCTAGGGTGAAATCGGCAAGCTTGGCTCGCTCCCTGAAATGCCTGTACACCAACGAACGCAGCATGGGGAGTAAACAGGAGGAGCTGGAAATCTGTGTGCCACCAGGGGCTTACAGTCTGGTAGCAATTAGAGACGTGGTGGGGCAGCTCGCATGACTGGCATGTGGTCATGGATGGCTGTGTCCTTTTCAGGAAAGACAGGCCAGCCAGGTGAGGTGGTAGAGTTGCTCTTTACGTGAGAGATCAACTAGAACGCATTGAGTTCTGTCCAGGGGTGGATAAGGAGTGAGTTGAGAGTTTGTGGGTGTGAGTTAAGGGGCAGGCTGGCATGGGCGATACTGTTGTGGGTGTCTGTTACAGGCCACCGGATCAGGGTGAGGAAGCAGATGAGGCCTTCTACAGGCAGCTGACAGCAACCTCACATTTACAGGCCCCTGTTGTCTTGGGGGATTCTAACTACCCTGATATTTGCTGGAAGGCCTAGTCAGCCAGCCATCCACAGTCCAGGAGGTTCCTCCATTGCATTGGTGAAAACTTCCCCATGCAGATGGTGGATGAGCCAAGTAAGAAAGGAGCGCTGCTGATCTCATTCTCACTAACAAGAAGGGGTTGGTTGAAGCGATGAAGGCTGAGGGCAGCCATGAGATGGTGGAGTTCAGTATCTCATGTGGCAGGAACAGAATACCGAGCAGAAACACAACCCTGTTTGGCCTTTTCAAGCAATTGCTAGGGGAAATTCCATGGGACAGAGTACTAGAGGGTAAAGGGGCCCAAGATAGTTGTTTAGCATTCAAGGACCACTTCTTTCAAGCTCAAGATCCGAGCACCCCAACAGGTAGGAAGTCAAGAAAGGGAGCCAGGAGACCCGAATGGTTAAACAGGGAACTGATGGGCAAACTCAAGTGGAAGAGGAAGTCTATAAATCATGGAAAGATGGGATGGCCACTTGGGATGATCATAAGACTGTAGTCAGAGGATGTAGGGAAGCAATTAGGAAAGCTAAGACCTCCTTGGAATTAAACCTTGCAAGAGAGGTCAAGGACAACAGAAAGGGCTTCTTCAAATATCTTGCAGATAAAAATAACATTAGAGGCAATGCAGACCCACTGTTGAATGAAGCAGGTGCCCTGGTGACAGAGGATACAGAGAAGGCGGAGCTACTGAATGCCTTCTTTGACTCTGTCTATACTGCTGGAGGCTGTCCCAAGGAGCCCCAGACCTCTGAGGCCCCAGACGAAGACAGGATAAAGGATGAGTTTGCCCTGGTTGAGGAGAACAGGGTTAGGGACCAGTTAAGCAATCTGGACATCCATAAATCCATGGGTCTTGATGGGATGCACTTGCAGGTGCTGAGGGAGCTGGTGGAAGTCATTGCTAGGCCACTCTCCATCATCTTTAGTAAGTCATGGGGAATAGGAGAGGTGCCTGGGGACCGGAGGAAAGCAAATGTCACTCCAATCTTCAAAAAGGGCAAGAAGGAGGACCTGGGTAACTATAGACCAGTCAGCTTCACCTCCATCCCTGGAAAGGTGACGGAACAACTTATGCTTGGCGCTGTCTCTAGGCATATCAAGGCTAAGAGGGTTATTAGGGGCAGTCAACATGGCTTCACCCAGGGGAAGTCATGCCTGACCAACCTGATGGCCTTTTATGAGGACATAACCAGGTGGACAGATGATGGTAGAGCCGTGGATGTGGTCTACCTTGATTTCAGTAATGCATTTGACACAGTCTCCCACAGCATCCTTGCAGCTAAACTGAGGAAGCGTGGCCTGGATGATCGGGTAGTGAGGTGGCTTGTGAACTGGCTGCAGGAAAGAAGCCAGAGACCTGTGGTCAATGGGACAGAGTCTAGTTGGAGGCCTCTATCTAGTGGAGTCCCTTAAAGGCCGGTACTGGGACCTGTACTATTCAATATACTCATCAACAACTTGGATGAGGGAGTAGAGTGCACTGTCAGCAAGTTTGCTGATGACACAAAACTGGGAGGAGTGGGTGACACACCAGGGGGCTGTGCTGCCATTCATCGAGACCTGGACAGGCTGGAGAGGTGGGCAGGGAGAAATTTAATGAAATACAACAAGGGCAAGTGTAGAGTCTTGCATCTGGGCAAGAATAACCCCATGTACCAATGTAGGCTGGGGACTCACCTGTAGGAGAAAGGGACCTGGGAGTCCTGGTGGACAGTAGGATGACCATGAGCCAGCAATGTGCCCTTGTGGCCAAGAAGGCCAATGGCATCCTGGGGTGTATTACAAGGGGTGTGGTTAGTAGGTCAAGAGAGGTTCTCCTCCCCCTCTACTCTGTCCTGGTGAGACTACATCTGGAATATTGTGTCCAGCTCTGGGCCCCTCTGTTCAAGAAGGACACATAACTGCTTGAGAGTCCAGTGCAGAGTCACAAAGATAATTAAGGGAGTGGAACATCTGCCTTATGAGGAAAGGCTGAGGGAGCTGGGTCTCTTTAGCTTGGAGAAGAGAAGGCTGAGGGGTGACCTCATTAATGTTTATAAATACGTAAAGGGTGAGTGTCAGGAGGATGGAGCCAGGCTCTTCTCAGTGACACCCAATGATGGGACAAAGGGCAACAGGTGCAAGCTGGAACACAGGAGGTTCTGCATAAATATGAGAAAAAACTTCTTTACAGTGAGAGTGACAGAGCACTGGAACAGGCTGCCCAAGGAGGCTGCAGAGTCTCCTTCTCTGGAGACGTTTTAAACCTGCCTGGACACGTTCGTGTGTGACCTGATCCAGGTGATCCTGTTCTGGCGGGGGGACTGGACTAGATGATCTTTCGAGGTCCCTTCCAATCCCTAACGTTCTGTGATTATGTAAAGTAGCACCAAACTCTCTTGTAGCATGACCAAAATGTTCAAGGATTCCCACAAGACTACCAGGCTTTCCAGACAAGGAAATATTTTCCTTTCTGACTCAGCTAGAACTTCATGCCTAGAAATAGCTTGCAAGTCTGTACATAGAACTTTGCTAGTGAGGCTAGGATTTGTGTCTTAAATTTACAACTTAGATATACTACAAAAATGCAGAAAGACACACCTGACTGAAGAGAAAAGCAAGTGCTCTACAAGGAATCGGTTATTTGCTATGCTTGACAGGACAAAAAGAATTCAAATCATCTTCAGGAATATTTCTTAACAGGGGATACTAACTTAGGTGTTCTAGAAAAGGTTCAGATAGTAGTATTGTTTTGTGAGAACATGAAAATCGTATCCAGTCTTTAAAAAGCAAAACTCCTAAACAAAACAGCTCCAAAAGTGAAGTTACTCTAACTCCTGTTGATTAATAGACTGTATCAATAGCTTCCTTTCATTCTTTCTAGCAGATTAGAAACATTGCTTGCATATTTAGACATACAAAACCAAACAAGTATTTTTATGTTGAATAACCTTTTAGAAGCCAGACAACCTACATATGGCACAATAATACTCCTTTAATTTGATCTGAGCAGCCATCATAGCAAGCTCTCCAAAACCAGTATTCTTTGACAGAAAATGAAATACTGTGTAATGGAACAAAAAAAAATTTAAAAAAATTGCCTGCATACCCTTCAAAGAGACATATTCTTTGACCCAGTGCTCCAGACTAAAGCCTTCAAATTTTTGCACAAGAATGCTGCACGAAGGAAGTCCAGACAAAACAGACACTCAAAATGTTAGAAGGTTGTGTAACCTCAATCTCAGACACTCCTCCTTTCAATGCCCAGCAGAGATAGCACTACCATGCACCAAAAGAAAAGGCGCTCAGACAAAGAAATACAAATCCTTTACCTTATCCTAAGCCCAAAACAAATGTACATAGGGATGCTCTCATTGATACAACTATGTTATCACTTTATACAGAGTTCTGGGCTACTTGCAAAGTATGTAATTTTCTACACTGAAAACCAAAATTATCTCAATCTGAAATTTAGCTATATATCAGTATTTATTGCTCTTCAAAGACAGCTAAAGGTGACAGCAATTTCTTTACTTGGACTACTAAGAGTTACAGAAAGCTTCTTTATTATGGGGAGCAATTTGTTGCCTTCAGACGTTCTTACAGACAGCTTTTCTAAAAGCGGTTTTCTAAACCACTGCAAGGTTCCTCAAACTACCATTGCTTACAAAAACAAGTTGTAGCAAGTAGTGTAGGCTGAACTTAGCTACGATATTCCAACTGAAAAGGGATTTCATTTCCAAATAGCAATATAGTGAATTTGCAGTACCGAAAATGTGTATAGCTAGAGAATTGAGTAATTACACACAACCAGACCTGAGCTTGTACTGTACTTAAGACCAAATGCCACTACCAGCCAAAGCTATGAAGAAGAAACTGCCGAATTATTTAAATTAAATACAAAAAATGACTGCTTAGAAATAAATACATGCTCTGGTAGACCATTATCACCATCCCCCAAGTCATTAAAACCTTCATATACTAAATTTCACTTTAGCTGCTTGACAAGGTTATCTAAGACAGCTTTTTCCTCCCCAGAGAAGTATTTCTCAGTCTTTACTGGGGAAAAACAAACAAACAAACTAGAAAAAAACCTTGTTAATAGACTATGTTTTGCAGTAAAAAACAGATTCACAAGTAAACTATCAGTGACTATAAAAAGTAAAGGCCTTTAAGTATTTAACTCTATGCAAGCCCACTCTTATACTCTATGAAAAGTAGATGTATACATATTTTTACTTGTGAACAGTCTTCTCTTTTGAGTATTTCACTGTTATGGAAACAATGCATTTAATTTTGAAATAATTCTAGAATGTAGTTTTATACCTTAAACACCCTCTACACTGGAAACTGGTATCATTTGCATGTCAAACATCACAACTGCAGATGACCGAATACAAATGAAACACTAAGTATTTCATATGAAGTGAAACAAGAGGACAAGAAATTGTAAATACATGCATTTTATAAGTCACCAGCAAACTATTTCTCTTTAGTCTTGAATCCCACGTACAACATGGTTCAACTGCTTACTTGAAATAACTGTGATGGAAGAAAGTACTTCTCCAAACCACAGGCTTCATACACAAAGCCATTTTGGCCAAAGCTAGAAACTGTTTCTCAAAATATTATCTGCAAAGTAAATGGTGGAAAAAACAATTTTATTAACCTCATTTTCAATAACATTTTTATTCATAACATATTTCTTAATTTTTATTCATTTTTCAATATTCTGAAGCAAAATTCCAGCTGCTGATAGAATCACAGAATCATTCTGGTTAGAAGAAACCTTTAAGATCGTCAAGTCCAACTGCTAACCTTTCAGGTTACCACTAAGCCATGTCCCTCAGCACCACATCTTTTAAATACCTCCAGGGACGGTGACTCCACCAATTCCCTGGGCAGCCTGTTCCAGTGCTTCACAACACTTTTGGTTAAAAATACTTTTCCTAATATCCAACCTAAACCTCCCCTGGTGCAACTTGAGGCTGTTTTCTCTTGTCCTGTCCCATGTTATTTGGTTGAACAGATCAATCCCCACCTCGTTATAACCTCCTTTCATGTAGTTTAGAGAGCAATGAGGTCTTCCCTCAACCTCCTTCTCTCCAGGCTAAACAGCCCCAGTTCCTTCAGCTGCTCCTCATAAGACCTGTGCTCTAGACCCTTCACCACCAGCTTCGTTGCCCTTCTTTACACATACTCCAGCACCTCAGTGTCCTTCTTTTACCAAGGGGCCCAAAACACAAAACTGTATTTGAGGCGCAGCCTCACCAGTGCCAAGTACAGGGGGATGATCACTTCCCTAGTCCTGCTGTCCACACCATTTCTGATACAGGCCAGGATGCTGTTGGCCTTCTTGGCCACCTGGGTACACTGCTGGCTCATGTTCAGCTGGTTGCTGATCAACACCCCCAGGTCCTTTTCCACCAGGCAGCTTTCCAGCCACACTTCCCCAAACCTGTAGTGTTGCATTGGGCTTTTCCAACCCAAGTGCAGGGCCTGACACTTGGCCTTGTTAAGCCTCAGCCCATCGATCCAACCTGTCCAGATCCCTCCATACAGCCTCCCTATCTTCAAGCAGATCGACCCAGATGCCTAACTTGAGGTCATATGCACACACAGTGAGGGAGCCATCAGATTATTGATAAAGATATTAAAGAGAACGTGCCTCAATACTGAGTCCTGGGGAACACCACTTGTGACCAGCGGCCAACTGGATTTAACTCCATTCACCACCACTCTCTGGGCCTGGCCATCCAGCCAATATTTTACCCAGCAAAGCATACACCCATCCAAGCCATGAGCAGCCAGTTTCTCCACGTGAATGCTGTGTGAAACAGTGTCCAAAGCTTTATTAAAGTCCAGGTAAACAACATCCACAGTGTTTCCCCCATCCACTAGAGGAGGAGATCAGGTTAGTCAAGCAGGACTTCTCATGCTGACTGGGCCTGATTGTCCAGCTGTCCTACACGCGCCACATATTGGCACTCAGGATGATCTGCTCCATGGCTGCGAGGTCATACTGACAGGCCTGTAGTTCCCTGAATCCTCCTTTCAGCCCTTCTTGTAGATGGGTGTTACATTTGCTAACCTCCAGTCAACTGGAACCTCCCCGGCAGGCCAAGATAGCTGATAAAATGATGGAAAGTGGTTTGGTGAGAATTTCCACCAGCTCCCTTAGTACCCTTGTGCAGATCTCATCCAGCCTCACAGACTTGCGTGTGTCTCACTGGTGTAGCAGGTACCTAACCCTTCCCTCTTGGATTATGGGGGCTTCTTTCTGCTCCCCATCCCTGTCTTCCATCTCAGGGGGCTGTGCACTCAGCGGTTAACTGGTCTTACTACTAAAGTCTTAGGCAAAGAAGGCATTAAGTACCTCAGCCTTTTCCTCATCTGCGGTCACTGTATTTCCCCCTGTATGCGATAAAGGATGGAGATTCTCCTTAGTCCTCCTTTTGCTGTTAATGTATTTATAGAAACAATTTTTATTGTCTTTTATGGCATTAGCCAGATTAACTTCTAGCTGAACTTTGGCAGTTCTATTTTTTCTCACTGCATAGCCTCATGAAATCTTTGTAGTCCTCTAGAGTTGCCTGCCCCTTCTTCCACTGGCCATAGACTTTCCTTTTCTTCCTGAGTTTCAGTCCAAATTCTCTGTTCAGCCAGCCTGGTCTTCCCCGTCAACTCATCTTACAGCACACTGGGACAGCCTGCTCCTTTAAGATTTTCCTCTTAAGGAATGCCCAGCCTTTCTGGACTCCTTTGCCCTTCAGGACTGCCTCCCAAGGGACTCTGTCAACCAGTCTCCTAAGCAGGTCAAAGTCTACCCTCTAGAAGTCTAAGGTGGCAGTTCTACTGATCTCCCTCTTGATCTAACTTTGTCTGAAGCACCTCTGCCCTCGATTTCCATCCTAGTACCTTGTACCCTTTGAATATGCCCACTCCCTATCACACAGCCATACATATAAGGCACACAAATAGTGGCAAGTTACATTCCTTACCTAAGGACCAATGGTGTCCTGAACTGAATCCTTTATAGTAACCTGTTAAATAAATAGTGCAGCTAGAATGAATTAAACACAGAAAAGAGTATTCTAAATTCTTTTATTACTTTAGGCACAGCTTGAACTTACTCTCAAGGAGTAACTCACAAGGGGTTAAAAGCATTCCCAAAAACCAAAATATAGAACACCCACTATATCCTTATTCTAACACACTAGTAATGCCTGGAGAATTCTTGGCTGGATAGCAGTTTCAAGAAAAGGAAATCTACTAAGTCTGCCTTTAATGAGTGTATACTTTGCCAAGGGTTTCTCTTCACTGAGTTGCAAAACCAGCTCCTATATACAGTCTTCAAATGCAATGTCACAGTGTCTCACACAATTTTATGACACTTGGTTTTCAGAGTAAAGTATATAATATATTCTTGGTTCTAGGGAAAGACTGCTAGCAATGATCATACTTTAGAAAGCATGTTAAAGCTTGATTTGCTATGTTCTTCATTTCACAGCACTGTAGACTATCAGACTGAGATTTGAAGAAGTTTCATCATTCTGGCCCATTTTCACTTGTTTGTATATTTTATTCTGAGCTGCAGTATTATCATTGTTTATTATAGTAAAGTCTATGCTTCCCTAATCAAACAAAGATTATACAATTTCACTAATTTCTAAGCCTAGCCAGCATCAGGACTTGGATGGTGAACAATCTATGACTCAATCCTGAAAACACCATGTGATGTTTGCTAATAATGGAGTCTTCTCGAAAAAATGGACTGAAGTGTTTCCGCAAGTTTTGTGTTGAAGAGATTCATGTTCTGAGAATCCTATTAACACACTGTTACTCCTAAATTATCCAGTAGTAAACACTTACAACAGACACTACCTGCTACCTCTGGAGAGCCAAGAGGAAGCTCCTAAGATTCTTGATACCTATTTCACAATAGTTATTAGAATCACAGAATCATTTAGGTTGGAAAAGACCATTAAGATCATCCAGTCCAATCATTAACCAAGCACTGCCAAGTCCACCACTAAACCATGTCCCTAAGTGTCACATCTGTGCAACTTTTAAATACCTCCAGTGATGGTGACTCTGCCACTTCCCTGGGCAGCCTGTTCCAGTGGTTTGCAACCACTTCTGTGACTAAATTTTTTCTAATATCCACTGTATACCTACCCTAGGGCAACTTGAGGCCATTTCCTCTTGTCCTATCACTTGCTATTTGAAAGAAGAGACCAACATGCACCTCAGGTCAACCCATTTTCAGGTGGTTGTAGAGAGCAATAAGGTGCCCCCTCAGCCTCCTTTTCTCCAGGCTGAACAGCCACAGTTCTCTCAGTCACTCCTCATAAGATGTGTGCACTAGACCTTTCACCATGAGCTGGCTGTCAAACAACATCCCCAAGTCCTTTTCTGACAGGCACTTTCCAGCCACACTTCCCCAAACCTGTAGTGTTGCATTGGGCTTTTCCAGCCCAAGTGCATGGCCTGACACTTGGCTTTGTTGAACCTCACACCACTGGCCTTGGCCCATCAATCCAGCCTGTCCAGATCCCTCCGTACAGCCTCCCTACCTCCAAGCAGATCGACCCAGATGCCTAATTTGAGGTTGTTTGCACACACAGTGGGGGAGCCACTGATCCTCTTGTCCAGATCGCTGACAAAGGTATTAAAGAGAACAGGCCCCAATACTGAGTCCTGGGGAACACCACTTGTTACTGGCTGTCAACTGGATTTAACTCCATTCACCACCACTCCCTTGGCCAAGTCAACCAGTCGATTCTTTTACCTAGCAAAGCGCACAACCATCCAAGCAGCCAGCTTCTCCAGAACGCTGTGTGAAACAGTGTCCAAAGATTTATTAAATTCCAGGTAAACAATATCCACAGCCTTTTCCTCATCCACTAAGTCCACTTACTAATCTGCTTTTGGCCTAGGCTGCTGCAGTATGCAGCATTTACTGCTACTTTTGTACATCAACTGAAAGTATGACCTTACATGATTATCCACAGAAAAGGGTTCAAACTTTCTGCACACAATTGGTGTATGAAAGTTATCTTTGATGAGTTATGCAGAGTTTGTCTACAATCAAAAGGAAACTGGCCCTCTGCTACGGTTCAGTACTGATACTTCTCAAACATTACTCTAAAAAAGGTTAATTAACAGTACAGACAAAACAATTTCTGGATGGGTGCTAAAATGTCAATAGCATCACTCTAGTTAGCCTGTGGTGTTTGCTTTTGCTTAGTCTGTCCCTACCTGTTCTCACAATGTTGCAAAAACTACTTTAGTACCATTTCAATTGCACTGCTCTTGAATGCTTCACTCTATGTAGCAACTCATGCCATTCTATCTTGGCCTGATACAAAATAAAAACATCTGTGAGATGACTGCAACTAATAGCTGATTCTTAACTATAGTTCCACAATGCTTCTAGCATGTCCCCAGTGACCAAACCCTACAAGTGCTTTTGCAATAATTTTTTATTTGAGCTAAAGTATATACATTATCAGTAAAATATTCTGCTTTAGAGATGCAAAGTATATTTTCTGGCAGTTCTTCTCATCTGGAAATGTTCTTGTGGTATCTCTCTCCGGTTGAGACCAGTAATGAGGGGTGTTTCTGAGGGATCAGCATTGGGACCAGTGCTGTTTAACTTTGCCAGTGACATGGACAGTGGGATTGAGCGCACCCTCCGCAAGTCTGCCAACAACAACATGCTGTGTGGTGCAGACAACATGCAGGAGTGAGGGGATGCCATGTGGAGGGACCTTGACAGGCTTGACAGGTGGGCCTGTGTGAATCCCCTGAAGGTCAAGAAGGTCAAGTACAATAACCTGCACATGAGTTGAGGCAACCTCAAGCACAAATACAGGATGGGTGACGAGTGGATTGATAGCAGCCCTGCAGAGGCTTTGGAGGTACTGGCATATGAAAAACTGAGTATGAGCCAGCAATGTGCACTTGCAGCCCAGGCCAACCATATCCTGGGCTGCATTAAGAGAAGCATGGCCAGCAGGTCAAGGGAGGTGATTCACCCCCTCTGCTCTCATGAGAACGCATGTGGAGTACTGTTTGTGACTGGTGTCCCCAGCATAAGAAATACATAGACCTGCTTCAGCAGGTCCAGAGGAGGGCCACAAAGATGATCAAAGGGCTGGAGCATGTCCTGTATGAGGACAAGAGTTGGGGTTGTTCAGTTCTCTGGAGAAGAAAAGGCTCTGGAGAGACCGTATAGCAGCCTTCCAGTACTTAAAGTGAGCCTACAGTAAAGATGGAGAGGGACTTCTTATCAGGGAGCATAGTGATCGGATGAGGGGTAACAGTTTCAAACTGAAGGAAGGTAGATTTAGATTTGACTTAGGAAGGAATTCTTTACTGTGAGGGTGGTGAGACACTGGAAAAGGCTGCCCAGTGAGGTTGTGGGTACGCCCTCCATGGATGTATTCAAGGCCAGGATAGATGAGCTTTGAGCAACCTGGTCTAGTGGAAGGTGTCCCTGCCCACGGCAGGCTGGGGTTGGAACTAGATGAACTTTAAAGTCCCCTCATATCCAAACCATTCTATGATTCTATGAATATTGGTATTTATCTATCTATATATTTAATCACTTCAACTTTTACAAAAGTGTCTAGCTTGTAGAAACTCCAGGCTAGGCACCAACAACGCAGCATTACTAGCATTGACTGGGAAGCCTTGTTAAAGCAGACATGCTGAACTGGATGACTTTTAGCTGCAACAAACAGTATCGATGCACCCTACTAATAGCAACTGAAATAAATCACAGTAGCTTAAAACAGTTCAAACATGCATTTTAAACAAAGCCACTGAAGCTTTTTGTAATGATGATGGAAGCTATGTTATTCCATAGGCACAAACAGTTAAATCATTTGGAACGTTACCTGAGGGAGATCTGCTGCCGACACCCTTTGTCCTCTATAGCCCAAATTTCCTAATGCAAGCAGAGTCTTGAGAGAATACCTTTCACACAGCTATTTGTCTAGACTCCTGGAATATGACCTAATTGGTGGCCAGAGATTTAAAATGTGATGCAAGAACTGTACTTCTGTTTAGTTTTGTTCATACTGTATGTTATTTTCTTTAGATTTAACTATTCATTAGAAGTTATTTTATTCAATATTCAGTGAAAACAGATAGTAACTGAGACAAAGACACAATTTCTTGCAAGTGTTCTACACAAACTGAGCATTTAACTCCTTTTACATTTAAGAGACCCACTTTTTTCCAGTATGAAAAAAGAACGTAGCTTTAACTACTGTATTTTCTACTCTTTCATTTGAACCCATTTTTCTGTTGTATTCAACACACACTGGGCTGTGGTAAGAAGGTAACCTACTACTGCTTAGTAATTCAATGTCAGGATACTCTTCCCCCTTCTATTTCATTTGTGTTTCCCAAGACAAGAACTATTTTAGTACTTACAGAACCAAATGGGACTCTAGATAACTCGAATCCCAACTGATCAGGCCCTAGCATATGAATGTACACATAGGAATACAAGGTCTACAAAAGCACTGGAAATAGACAGATTAATTCAATGCAGTTAAAGGTTTTAAATAACAACAGTGTTACTCTACTACCCTTGTGAACACCAAGTCACAGAAGAGTTCAATTTCAAAATAAATTACAAGACCAGTAAGGCAAACAAGGATAAACCTATCCCATTTTCCATGTGTTCTTGCTGCTTCTTTCTGATATGGACATAAAAACCACCCATAAGGTGATATCAGGCTTAAAAAAAAAAAAGTGTGAAAAAGCCAACAAATCCATCACAATATGATTTAATGATTTCTAACAATACTACAAAAAGAGGAGTATTTTTTAATTAAAAGTTAAGCATCCATTTCTGGATATGCAGTTTAATTACAATTTGCATGGAAATAATATTGTATTATGCTTAGCGACATTATTTAAAAACCAGAAAATTCATGTAATATGTTACATTAGTTTCAACGGGTTGTAATTAATCCTTCTTAAAATTAGGAAATGTAGGGCAACAACCTAAAATAAGTTAATACAGTACTCTACTTTTTAATGAGTTTTAACAGATGTCTAGAGAACTTCTCCTAATCCTGAAAAGAGTTGAAAACCACATCAAACCTCTTTGTGAAGGTTTTCCTCACTAATGAAATACAATTTTTTGCCCATTACTAGAACATAAATTACTGAGTATTTAATAGCATTATGGAAACTTCTCCAAAAACTTTACTAAATCTGCAAATGAAAATTTAAAAATACTGCTCTAATTTTCTATCATTTTGTTTCAAGTTCTACAATAATCTGGAAAAAAAACCTGAAAGATTTGTCTAGCTAGAATGTGCACCTACATGCACAATATTGCAAGAAAATACTATTCAGTTTGACATTTGACCTAATACTTGAAAAACTGAGGATAAATCTATCATTTAGATACATTACTTACATAAAAATTAAACAAAATTATTCAATGGCTGCTACTATGAGATCTCAAAAAAATCCCAGCAACTATGATATGAGTGTCTTCAACTTTATGAGAACATATAATGACATTAGAAATAACCACTTCTCTTACAATTCACTTACACTAACACCAAGAGAACAGAATAGTTGTATTTCAAATTAGGATCACCTGAACTCAGCTTGAAGGATAATCTCGCATAGCTAAACAGGGTGATGTACAACCCTAATTCAGGATAATGTGCATTTAAATACAAAACGAAAGATAGAAGTGTATTTATTTTGTGGGTCTGTCTTCACACTGTAGCTTCTTTCAGATCTGTACATCTATCATCTGAGGTCACAATAGGGAAATTTGATACTGTAAATTCAGGCATTACAAATACTATTTACTTTTTTTTTATGTTAAAGAACATTTAAAAGTGCTTTAATAAGCAAACACAATTCATAAGGAAACGTAGGTCTACTGACTTGGTGAATCTTATTTACATAGTGGCTCATGAACTCTTGTATGTTAAATTAAACTTCCCGAATCCCAAGATATGCAACTGGATTAGACAATTAATCATGTTTGCTAGAATAGAATACTATTTCTTCTCTCATTTTTAAGCCTAAAATTATACCATTACATTTTAAATTCAGAAAAAGTTTATAAAAGAACAGTGGGGTTTTTTTAACCTGTGAGCAGATTATTATTGTTATATCTATATCACGAAGCATGAGGAAAAAAAAAACCCTGAAGAGTTGTTAAAGTAGGTGCTATTTTTTCCAATAGCCTGTTAAGCTCCAGCTGTCTCAACTTTTAATTATCATTACAAATGTTCCATTTATAAATATAAATTCCAAATATTTCTTAAGTAGTTAACATAGCTTCAGGAGTACAAGAAAGAACATACAATATGAACTGTCTGGTACAGATGGGATTTTTTTTTCCTGAAGATTCAAAAGCGGTATGAAATCCAATGAGAAGCCTGCTTCTGCTATGACGCATTCCTCCCAGAAGTCCTACAAAAATTATACTACTGAATAATGTAAACATAAGTGTCAGGTGGCATCTAAAGTAACAGACCACACATTATGGAAGAACTTACAAGAAAAGATTGCCAATTTTCTAATCTGCTACTGATTAGCAGAAGAATGTTATGCATTTGTTCCTGGTTGTAATCTAAACTTCATGCATATTCAAAAGCCGAATATATGTGCACAGTAACAATAATCTTGCATGAAGCTTCTTTACACAGTTTCTTTAGTAATATGGGTCCTAATGAAGATAATTTCAGGAAGCTGGTAAATTCTGTATAATAGAGAAAATACACCCAGATTTCAAAAAACCCTAACTTTTCATAAATTACAGCTCATACCGGTCCTTGGCCATAATATAATAATAATAAACAAGGTACTAATAATTTTATATTCCTGACTTTGAATGCCATATTTCCTTCACGTAATTATGTTTTACTAATGTTACTCTTAAAAAATGTATGAAGGACTGTTGCTTTGTAGTTCACATTCATACGGCTTTCCTAGAAGAATATAGAATACCATATTGAATGCCTATTGTGCAGAAATAACCCTGAAGGCTGTATCATAGCAGTATGCAGTAGAAAACCCTTACCAATTTTTCATCAACTGTGATGAGTTGCGTGTCTCGAGTTTGGTCCTGTGCCAGCCGCCATGTGGAAGTGCTCAGTGACCTGCGGTGCAAGACTTGAAGTTAAAAAATGATTCATGCAATGAGAAAATAGAGGCAGACAAATCTTACATAAACAAGTTACTTTAACAATATCCGTCTTGTAAAAAAAATTGAAGAGGGAGAGATGAGGGCACAAAAATCCTTTTTCTCCCCAATTAGTTCTGTCTGCTGAGTTTTTGGCAGACTCCCACTTAGCAGTTCACAACAGGCTGCACTTTATGTCAGCCTACAGGCTTTCTGTCACGGAGAGACTGCCAGTGGCAAGGACTGTACTGCTCTATATGAATGTACAGTAGCTGGTTTGTCACGAACAGACAGAAAAATACAAGTCTGCTGCAAGCATTCTGGAACTCTGATCCTTAAAATGATGGCATCAGAGGAAAAAAATCCTAAACCTATTCGTAATGGTAAAGCTCCAGTTCTACATTTTAACAACAGAATACTGTTGTTAAAAGTATTAGAAAGTTGGATTTAAAAAAAAAAAAAACAAACCAGAAACAGAAACCAACAAAACAAACCCTATGCTGATAATTAAAACAAAATTTTTTGGTGGGCAAAGCTCACAGATACTGCGTTTCATTTCTAAATCAGTATGTGTCAGCTTCTCTGTTTCCCAAACATACACTCAATCTTCTTCCATAATTACTAAACCTGTAAGGTACAGACAGAAACACAGAATCCTAATTCCACGTCACTGAATGAAGAAACAACATTTGCACTTAATTTGCATTATGTCACTAATGTCAGGATTGGGCCCTTTGAGTACAAATCCTCTTTTGGCAAAATAATGCAACAGCAAGTGGAACAAGCCAAATATCCCAATTCTCTGAGCTAATAGTGTGCTTCACATTTAATTAAGGTCATTTTAAACAAATGAGGCACAAAAATGTAAGAATATAGACAACTGAACACTAAGAGGGACTAAGCCACTTTAATTTCAACTGTTCTGCAAAAGATTACCTAACTCAGGAAGCCAGACAGCTTGAAGATGCCCAAGAGATACTTACAACCAAACTTCTAGTAATTCTGGTAATGTTTACGTAATTTTTAGGAAACCATCCATAAGTGCTGCCTTTAAAAACACCACAGCTTGCAAAGCCAAATTCCAAGACTTTCAGAAAATCTGCAGTACTATCCAAACGAACCCCTCCACGCATAAACTGTAACTGTTAAATAGTCAATAATGTGATTCAAAACTTGTAGAATTAAAAGAGCATTATCTTCTACAGCATTCTACTAAGTCATGGAAACATGTAAGACCTAAGTGGGGGAACAGTCTTCAAAACACATGTGCCTACCATGCCTTCTAGTCTCAAATCCACCCCTAATTTCTGTCAATTCTGCTGAGAATGCATTTGAAGATACAAACTTGATAATTTAATTAATCTATCTGCACCAGATTTAACACATTAACCAAACAAACATTCCATTTTCAGACAATAATAGCATGATGAAATTTTCAGGACGTAGAACCTACATGAGAAAGAAATTTGAAATTAGTGACTAAAAGGAAAGCCACAAGAATCTTATAAAACTAAGCAACAGGGACAAAGTTCAGTTCAGTAATATTTCAAATGCAGATTCCCACAAATCTATACTTCTAATGTGTAGTAAATTGCCTTCCATTTTCCAATAACAACTTCAAAAAATCTCCACATCATGAAAAACAAACTCCAACTACAAAGTTGATAGAATCACCCAACTTTGTGACATGAACAGACATATCTATTCCTATTTAAATGACAAAACCTGCCTGGAAGAGTACTTTGAAGAACACAACAAAGTCTTCAAGTGCAAGGGAGCACAAGAATTTCATAAACATTGAAATGTTAACTACTCTGTTAGCTCGAAACCTCTGTCCCTGAGAGCTTCTGGCCCAACACAGCTGTCACTTCTTAATTTGTACATGGAAAGCAAAGAGAACCCAGAGAACTACAGAGCAGTCAGCCTCACCTCTGTGCCAGGTAAAATCATGGAGCAGATCCTCCTGGAAGCTGTACTAACACACATAAATAATGAGGTGATTGGTGACAGCCAATACGGCTTCACTAAGGGTAAATAATGCCTGACTAATTTGGTGGCCTTCTACAACAGAGTTATAGCTCTGGTAGATATGGGAAGGGCAACTGACATCATCTATCTAGACTTGTGCAAGGCATCTGACACTGTCCCACACAACATCCTTGCCTCTAAGATGGAGAGACACGGACTTGATAGATGGACCACTCAGTGGATAAGGAACGGGCTAGAAGGTCACACTCAAAGAGTGGTGATCAACAGCTCAAAGTCCAGGTGGAGACCAGTGACAAGTGGAGTTCCCCAGGGGTCTGTTCTGGGTCCAGTGCTGTTTAACATCTTTGTCAGTGACATGGACGGTAGCATTGAGTGCACCCTCAGCAAGTTTGCCGACAACACTAAGCTCTGCGGTGCAGTGGACTCACTTGAGGGAAGGGAGGCCATCCAGAGAGACCTTGACAGGCTTGGGAAATGGGCCAGTGCAAACTGGTTCAACAAGACCAAGTGCAAGGTCCTGCATCTGGGTCGGGCCAGTCTCAGGCATAATTACAAACTAGGTACGGAGTTGGTTGAGAGCAGCCTTAAGAGAAGGACTTGGGTGTGTTGATTGATGAGAAGCTCAACATGAGCCGGCAGTGTGCTCATGCAGCCCAGAGGGCCAACTGTATCCTGGGATGCATCAGGAGGAGTGTGGCCAGCAGATCAAGGGAGGTGATTCTCCCCCTTTACTCTGCTCTTGTGAGACCTCACCTTGAATACTGCACCCAGTTCTGGTGTCCCCACCATAAAAGGGACACAGATCTGTTGGAATGAGTCCAGAGGAGGGCCACAAAGATGATCCAGTGGCTAGAGCATCTCTGCTATGAGGACAGGCTGAGGCCACTAGGATTGTTCAGCCTGGAGAAGAGAAGACTCCAGGGTGACCTTATAACTGTCTTCCAATACCTGAAGGGAACCTACAGGAAGGCTGGAGAGGGACTTTTCACAAGAACATCCAGTGACAGGACAAGGGGAAATGGTTTTAAATGGAAGGAGAGTAGGTTTAGACTAGATCTTGGGAAGAAGTTCTTCAGTACAAGGGGTGAGACTCTGGAATAGATTGCCTGGAGAGGCTGTGGATGCCCCCCTCTGTGAAAGGTGTTCAAGGCCTGGTTGGATGAGGCCTTGCACAACCTAGTCTAGTTGAGAGGTGTCTCTGCCCATGGCAGGGAGGTTGGATTAGATGATCTCTAGGGTCCCTTCCAACCTAAGCCATTCTATGATTCTATGACTACATCATAAAACTATAATAGACAGATACTGCAGCATGCTACAAGAAACAGCTCTTAGATGTTCCTTATTAAAAAACACACCCAGAGAGAAATTATCCTAAAAGCCTTCAGCACAGCAGCATTACACTTGAGTTCCAGTGGTAAATAGGTAAAGCCACAAATTTTTCAACCTTAAGCAAGGTAAAAACATTGTAATAGGAAAATTAGTTTCTCCTCCACTCCAGGAATTTTAATATCAAGGTAGTATTCTGCAGGTATTCTAGAACTTCATGTGATACAGTGTTCACTACACTGCTTAATATATGGCCAAAGAAGGACGTTTGATTGGTCCTTTCTGGACAGAAAATACTCTAAACTACAAATCAATAAGTTCTCTGAAAATTACTCTGTGGAAAGGCCTGATGAAGTAGTAAAGATTTGAGTATGCCAGGTTTTAAAAAGACTGATAAGAATCACACTTTTTTTTGTAATAGAAATGCAGTTTGAAACAAAATTTAGCATAATTCAGTTTGAATTTGGTTAGGGTTTTTTGTTTTGTCTTGTTTTTTTTCTTTTATTTGGAAAAGCATTAATCAGCTTTGAAAAGTATAAATGCCATGCCCTTCCAAAATTATTTCCACTCAGCATTGTGTCATTTGACATCATTTTTACTCATAATTGCTCATTTCGGAAATTTCTGTATTTGCAGAAAAAAAACATTGAAGATATTTAATATCATTACAGCTAATAGGGAAGAAGCAGGGTAAAGACCTCACTACATTAGAGGTGGGCAGAATGTCTCTGAAATGGCCTCTACACTGCATACAGAGGGAGCGGATTTTTTTTTTTTTTGCACAAGATATCTCTGTCAACTGGCATGAATTGCAAGGTACTAAAACTTACAGCTCTCCATAATGTTTCAGAGCTTCTTCTACAAAAAGAGACAGACAGTTTACTGACCTAAGTCAAAGTCTGTTCCTCTTCATCATTTTTCAGATGCATTTCTCTTGAATACACTACACTACCCTGGAAAAACCCCAACTATTACAAGGTTGCAAATTCTGGTACATTTCTTGAATGTCCAGCCTTTCGTCCATCCCAGGACTGCAATGAGTTGGAAAGATCATACTTTCCTTGAGAAACTCCTATCTGAAACGTAGTTGAAAACTAGCATTTGGACTAGACCAAGAAGGTGAACCCTAAGTCCATGGAGGTGTCTCTGTGTAAAAATATATAAAACGCCAGTTTTGCTTTTAAGATAACAGGCTGTTGATATTTCTATTTGTGGCATCTCTCATAGGAAAGTAACCTGGAGCTTAGAAATACCAGCAACATCTGAAATATCATGCAATCTGGAATACTACTATTTAAAAGTTAATAGAAAGTGTTACTTGATTCCCAGAGCCCTCAATTTTCAACAGGTTTTATTCAAATTTGACCCTAATGTCAGGCACTGAACTGAGGAGATCACCAGAAAACAGATGTATTTCACACAATCTTCTCTCCTCAAACTCCCACAACAAGAAGTATCATTTAATCACTCCAGTTTCCACTTAGAAATTGTACAGACTTCACAACTTTTGTTTCACCTTCAAATTAAATGAATATGCAATCTAAATCACTTAAGTGGCCACTCAATTTAGACCTTTTATTTGTCCCCAGCAGTAAAGTAATTCTCAAAAAATTTCCAATTATTACTAGCCTCTGCCCACATCCACCTTGACCTTTAGGTAGCTTTTGTGGTGGATAAACTTGAAGAAGTGTAAAACACACCTTTCACATTTCCATTCTCACAAGTTTCTCCACCTTTCATCTACTACTGACCTCCAGAAACGTAATTTGCTTTCTTCCTTTCTTTTTGTAAGCAACATGGGTTCATATTATCCTGTTTTGACATCCTACTTTTCTTTTCCTGTCAAAACACCTTGGGATGAGGCCTTAAAAGCAGCAAATTCCACTTCTTACCCTGTTCCAAGACTAATCTAACTGTGATTTAAAATTACTGTACACAGAATACTTCAATAATAAATAGACCAGTAACATAGTTCTAAAGTTCAGAAAGTTTTACACATAATACCTAGCAACAAGGAATCCTACTATCTTCTAGGCTCATTCTTGTCCCATTCAAAACACACATCAGACAAACTTCCTTCACGTGTTACTATCGAATAGACCAGTGTAACAAGACTCCAAACTGGCCACAGCTCCGTTGTGGTTAAGCCAAAACATTTTTTTACAGTGAGCTCCCAAGTGAGGAACAACCTTTTAAATGTTAAAGCCTAGGTTTATTAGAACAGTTAGCCTTTTAAAACAAAAACATTCTGAAGTACATAGACAAAAGTTAAATTAAGGTTTATTAGAAAAGAGTCCTTCATGGTCTTGCAGATGCTTTCCCACAGTATCCCACATTCATGTATGTGGCTCATTCAATCTGCAGCTTCTCGTATTATAACCAACCCTTCACAAGGTCTTCTAGTTCCTAGAAACTTTTTCTTTCATCAAGGAGGCCTGGCTGTATGGCTGGTGATAGCAAAATTCTCCTCTTGCTGAAGTTTGTCTTTCTTGGGTCTTTTTGTTCAGATGCATCTCACATCACACTCTTCCCCCCCAAGTATATCACCTCTCTCAAACCTTCTAGTTGCTCTCTGAATGGAAGATTCCTTCTTCGTTCTCTACATGTTAGTCTGTCACAGAAATATGGAGGTGTTTCCACAAACATGGATAACTTAGCATGAATGTATATAGCACTGAACTTGTCATTTGGTTTGCAATTATGGAAGTGGTAATTTCTCTCCACCCCATGCACCCGTAATTTCTCTCCACCCGTGTTGGGCATTTAAATTCCTTAAACTTGATCTGTATGATCCTGTATCATAATTTTAGACTATAATTTAATCATTTATATAATTTATTATAATTTCATTATACTCATTTCCACAGTTCACTTAAAATGTAACTTTGTAGAACACAGTTTTGTCTTTACCATCAATACAATCATGGTCCAGCTTCAGCATGAACTCCGCTTTAATATCTGCTGTATAAAAGTGTATTAAAAATACACTTCAATGATATTTCTGGGTTTCAGTGTTAGGATTTTTAAAAAGGTTAAGGTCATGTTTTGTTCCACAGTGCACAGTTCTTTAGAGATGTTATAGATGTGAACACACCATCTAGACTGGATTATAGATACAATCTGTTTTTTAGAGTCTCACAGTAAATCTAAATGTCTTTTATACTGTATAGAAACAGAAATAGAAATTTGGCAAAGAGACTACATGGTCTTTTTAAATACTTGTAAAAATATATATTAGGTCAGTAACACAGAATTAATTAACGATGACTAACAGTGAAAATGTGAATTTGTAGAGTTCAAAAATTATAATGTGTATACTGGAAAATCAAACGCTGAGATCACCTAACCACAAGTCTTCCAAGAGAAGTGTGAATTCCACTGTCATCTGCTGTTCCAGCAAAGTCACAAATGGGTTCCGCATCTCTGCTACACAAATGGAGGGGTCCACTGAGAAGCCGTTGGGAGTTATCCGCTACAACATTCACACCAGCATCAGGTCTCTCAACCATCTTATCCCCCTGTGGGATAAGGACACAGCAAAGTTCCTTGTTGCAGGGAACATACTTATATCTCCTCTTCCCTTCTTACATTAAGGGGCCCCAGCTCTGTTGATGCCATTAACCAGTTCTATTGAACTGGAGAAACCAAACAGTAAAACTAGGGACAATGGAATTCTTTTGTGAGATCATGATGAAGGATATTAAGGCATCTGACTTGAACATTTATCTTGGTAGTTTTGGATATCTTTATCCAACCTCTAAAATTCAACAAATTTGAACTTCTTAAATATCTACTAAATAACCTATGCTTAATCCCTATATGATTTTGATTTTTAACTGCATAAACAGAAAAATAAATGGAGTCCTAAAGAAAAGAATGGCTGCCACAGAGCCTCTGAAAATGTCACAAAGAATTCCCCACAAGCCCAGTGGAAGACAAGAAGCAGTCATATTTACAAGGGATGAATTTGCTGTCCACAAAGAGCAATGCTGTGGATGGCATGTAACACGACACCTAGATGCAAAAACTTGCATTCACCTGATCTAATTCAGCACCTGAGATTTAATTCATTGCACAAAAAAAGGCTCCATAATCTCTTAATGCAACACATCTGACTGTTTGATCTATTAGCACCCCCTTTTGGCCAGCTGTTGGGAGATATGTTAAAGACAACTAGGTATCACAGCACAGACAATCAGATCACAACACAGAGATGAAACAAAGTGTTGAAGAAAACCTCATGCCTCATGCAAAATAAAGGCAGTCACTGAGAAGTAAGTCTAAATTGTGTTTTAAGTATTCTGATACCAAATGACCAGGGCATCAGTAGGTGTGAATATACATCTGTGCAGAAGCCAAAGTCGTGATGAACCATTCAATACATGGAAGAGATGATCATTCGTGCGACACCAACCTTTTTTAATACTATGGTATTTATCAGGAATAAGATAAGCTTTACAGCCACCATAAAGACATTAAATTCCGAACAAAAAAGAACATGGAAACACTGCCAGCTAAGAACTTCCACAGCATCCAACCTAGTCACACACTGCAATTAAGAAGACTAAAACCAAATCAGTGTAATGTTCCCTTATATAAAATACAGACAGTAATGACTGCCTGTTGTACAATGTCAAATATGGTACAGATCACAGTATTCAGCTCCAATATAATACATTTTTATAAAGACAGCTTGTAAAGTTGAACTTGTAAGAGATGAAATTAAATAGAGTGGGATAATACTGCTTGTTATTAGATTCATTACCGTAATTAAAGTGATAAAGACTTAACAGAGTATTTTATTTTTACCAGGATACATTTACTATTCTTATTACATCCCAACATAAACAAAATGTGGAACATAATGTCAAACACTGTCTATGGAGACCATGTAGTTCTACTTCGTGGTTTGAACTGCATGAGTGACTTTTGAGTTTGGAGGAAAAGCAAGTTCGCCATTTATAAATAGTTACATTGTCAGACAATATTGGCATAATTTTTCCTTTGCCTACAAAAAGATGCTAAACTATAAAGGCAGTAAATTATGTTCTGAATGGATGAAAGGAATATTAATTTAATGCAACCTACTGAAATATCTGTATTAAGTGGCAAAAAGATCAAAATTAAATATAAATATATAAGCATTGCTTCTACTTGCTAAAATGTTCATACACAAAATCTATGTTCCATGTGTGTGTTTGGAAAACAGGGCAAGAACTTACTGTGCTTTCTATTACACAAATCTGCATTACAAAAAGAAGTAATGGCCATATAAATGTACTGGATAAACACAAAAATAACTAAGCATTTGACTTGTGGCTTGTAACATAGTGTGCATCTTCAAAGCTAAATGTTAAGGTCACCTGCCTTTAGACATATTAAGTTAAATCTTCAAGTAGTAAATACTTTGCTAAGTTGAAAACAATCAAATGTTATTTTGGGTTCTACTTTAGTTATCCCACAGATATGAAAATGCTATTGATGTATCTAAAGGCAATCAAGGTATCAGCTTGAACTACAGTACTATGCAAATACAGCCACAGTCCTTCCAGAACCAGTAAGGACCAGACCACTATGGGCACTCTTAGCACAGGACAAAAGTCATGCTCTGTTAAGGCATGCCTTGAGTGGCCCACCACTAGTGCCACTGATTTAACCAGCTTTCTCAAGGCCAACAAGGAAAGGGGAAGCTTAGCTCTGACCTAGTGCCAAGCCTATGCCGCTCAAACAGGGCCTATTTGAGACACTCTCTAGCCAGCTAATTGAGTTGACACCACCGGGCACAAAACAAAGACCAGCACAACCTTCAGAAGGCTCTGCAATAGCCAGACGTAAGCACAGGCAGACTCAACCTACTTCTGCAGAGCTACACAGGTTTCCCCACCATGCTTTTAAGTTCTATGCCTTGTAGGAGCATTAATTAGGTGGGTACATGCATGACACAAGCATATACACAATTAAAACAGCTTGAGCTGAGGAACAGTTCAGACAAAAATCCACAGAGCTAGCTTGGGTTCAAGTCAGCACACCAGCAAGTGAGGGCTACAGATCCTGAAACAGTTCTCTGCAAGTCACAAGCTGATACCAGATTGTTTCTCGGTGTTGCTTGTACATAAACTCGTTCATTATTTGCAACTAAATTTCTGAACAGTCATGACAGTGCTTCTATACCCTCACATGCACATGACTCAAGGTATGCCAGTGGTCTCTCCCAGATGACAGCAAACAGACTAGAAATACTTTTGAGACAGGGGCGTAACACATTAGCAATAAAATAACTCCAAAATATTTAAATACTACTACCACCTGCACAATTACATGCTACTCTCCAAACCAGAAGACCTAATTGTAGAAATTAAACTCAGATCACAATCTGAGAACAGCAGGTTCCCTGTGAACCAGTGGAAACATCTGGTAGGCAAGTTAGCAAAAAGAACAGTAATACTAGAAATGCTGACCAGCCCATAACAACTATCAAGTAAATTTTACATTACCTAGCTAGAAAGCCTAATAAGTTAAAAAGGAAGAGGGAAAAGTTACATGGGGAGTAAAGAAAAAATACACAGGTGACACATTTGCTGTTTGGGCTTTCTAAATGTCAAACTTCTCCCCACACACACACATTCAGGCATTCCTACAACTAGACAATAACTAAAAACTGTACTCTCTTTATAGTAAGAACAAGAAAAGTCAAAGGGTTTAATTCCAAAACTGTGAGGAATGAAACTAATGTTCCACAACCCACCTCTGTCTTAGGGAAGTTTATGCATTTTGAACAAGAGCCTTTGAATCATGTAAAATTAAAAAAAACCGAGTAAATATTCCTCTGTGTTTGCAAACTAGTTTATAGCATAGTATGGTCCTGTATTTCATCCTTATTCTTTCCTCTTGGTTTAGCTTTTCTGTGTGACTGCACTTACAAGCTTAAGTAATACTTATGCTGATACTCTAAGGCAGGGGTCCTCAAACTACGGCCCGCGGCCCGGATACATCATTCTTTTTCCTGTTTTTTTTGTGCACTACAAATAAAATATGTGCAGTGTGCATAGGGATTCGTTCATTTTTTTCCAAACTATAGTCTGGCCCCTGACAGTGTCTGAAGGACAGTGAACCAGCCCCCTTTTCAAAAAGTTTGAGGACCCCTGATCTAAGGTCACAACAAGGTCTGTAAAACATGGCATATAAATAAAGGCAACTTATTTCTTACTTAATGCCGTCAAACACTTGTACTGTAAACCACTGAACTAAACTATAGTACAAAAAAGAATCTTTCGAAGTATTACTAACAAATTACCTCAATTCACAAAAGTGAATGAAGCTTTTTGGCTAGTAAGCCTCAGTTGTTGAGCAGCTATGAAAAAACATATTTAAGAGCTGTCTATTTATGTTTGTAGTACTCTGTAAAAGCCACCTAGAGATAGCCAAATGCCTCACAAAAGGAATATGAGACACAGAAGCAGGTCACTTTTCAGAACTGTATGGTCTCAGCCGTTGTTCTAGATGAGAATGGGATAACCTAGCTAACATCACTGTGTATGATTTTATTTCACCCTGACTCTGTCAACTTTGCCTTGTCTCACCCACCTTACTGTTCAATTTCTTTCCTTACATCAAGCTTTTGTCCTCAACAGCCACTTCACAGTTAGCAGGTATCTTAGCTACTCTCCATTATATCACAAGCCTTAATCACATTGCATATTTATTAATTCTTCTGCCTGTTCATGTCATTCCCTTTTTTACATATTTCTAACTTCCTTTTCATGCCCTTTTGAGAAAGAACAACATCCAAGATATTTCAATAAATCTTTGCCTACTGAGTTACATACAGAGAAGATATGCCAATGGTGTTGTCTTACATGCAAGAACATAACTTGTGTTTTCAAGTCGGCTTGTGCTTTAATAATATTAACAGTCTGAAAACTGTCAGACTGTGCATCAGGACCCTTAGGGCACTAACAGGTCTTAATGCCTGTGACAAGCCTCACCCAGGGTCTCCAGGAACAGTCCCTGGAGCTCCATTCAAGCTCAACTCTGAGTCTTCAGCCCTTGCCTGAACAACACAATTAAGTGCACCCACCTCCAGCCCTGGCTTTGGCTCCCGTCTCCAAGACAGGCTAGACCCCCCCACCCAAGCTGCAGTACGACTCTAATCCTGTTCAGACCCTTTTGCCTGCATAGATTTCAGACACATGTTGCAGCTTGACTCCCAACCTGTCTTGGGTTTCTTCAGGTCCTGACTGGACTCCTTAGATGGATCTTGGACCTTGCTTTTGAGTTCACTCTGTCTGGGACTGTTGATAGACAGCAGCATCCAGCTCATGTACAGATGCTATGGGACTGTGCCTGGTCAGTGGAGGTACTGTCTGCTGGGATCACCCTTAGCTTCCAGCTTGCCTTACCTTCAGAAGCAGACAGCCCTTACTGTTCCCTGACAGTTTGCTAGTCATTAACTGCTATCAATTTCAGTGTTTTTTCTGGGGTAAGCAATATATTTGCACTTGTTTTTCAGCCTCGTTACTTTGCAACCAAAGCACAGACCTTAATTTTTACAAAGTCTCTCTATAAAGGCCAATTTTAAATCTTATCTTATAAAACATATACTAACCACACAGGTTTTTTGTTATGGGTACCAGTGTGATTAATTAGCTCCTACAATACACATCTGTCTGCAATTTAAAACAAATGGTATGCTGCAATGTAAGCAACCTAGGCAAGTGTCTCCAAAAGAAGTTTTAAAAAAATTATCACATCAAAACTTTAATTGCTATTCTACATGCAAGTGCAAGTAACAATTACATGGTACTAGCTCAGAAAACAGTCCTTTCTTCTATAAAGTACTGTATCAGCGTCTGCAGTCTTGGGACAATTCCAAAGGATAAATTATTGTGCACTACAAGAATAATATAATGAAACTGCCAAACTACTTAAATGAAGTCTGCTTTAAAAGAACGCTTGAGTGCCCTGTTGTTCCATAACTACCTTACTTCATTTTCTTTCCATTTACCTCTATCTATTAATGTAAACACATCTTACAAGCATTTTTTGAGAACTCATCTTTGACAGTAAAAATAACTTCATCAGCTACCCTATTTGTGTGTTCTCTTGTACTTATACACTGACTCGCTCCTCATCCACCGGTACCATTCTTTCCTTTTGCTAGTCTCTTTTCATCTCTTTCTATGTGAGCAGCTATTAGTTCTCTGAAAGGAGACTGCTAGCCTTGCTATTGCTCACTCTTTTCTAAAGTGGAATAAACCCTTAAGGCAAAACTGGTGTTTCAAATGCAAACCGTATTCTTCAATTCTAATTTAGACAACAACCAGTTTATTTATCTCTTTCTCTGGTAGGTAAGAGTCAACACTGACACATGACAAAACACCACTGCTGCAGAATGTCCCTTCAGATAACTTACAGACAACACACCAATACTCCTTGAATACACAACAGAATAGTCAAAGCTACAGCATGAAGAGCTCTGCAGGTTTTTCCTTAATTTAAAATATAGTGGTTCTACCAAAAGTAGCAAGCCATTTGTTCATTCTCGGGTCTTTAAATAGCCACAAAATACATCTCTGGTTTTACAATGAAAGTTCATACTTCTGAACATTACTGACATCAGATGGAACATCCACAAAAATCTCTACTTAAAACTACTGAAATATATAGAAAGATGAAAAATTAAGGCGTTACACTCTGCAGCAAAATTTTGGTTTGGACTTTAATACAAATGGCATCACTAACATTTAGTAGTGCACTACTTCATTACACTGATACCAAATGATGACATAAGAAGTATTTATATATAGACTATACATTCATATGTCTTAAAGGACATGTCATAAAAGATAGGTCTTCAAATATTTTATATAAAATACATCAAATCTGATTTTTTTTTAAAAATAATGAATGGAAGCTGTTTATGAACTCTTCGATGTTAACACTCCAAGAATAAGCAGCTGCAAGAATTGTTTGCCCACACACATTCTGGAGCTGCCTACAGTCTGTCTAGTTGAGTCAAAAGCTAATTTACTTCCTCAACATCATTCACAGGTCAAGGGAAGATTAAGACAGACAGAAATTACTGCAGCTAGAAAGGGGATTGTTAACAAAACAGTACCTAAACACACTGTTACACTGGCAGGAGGAAACAAGGGCACTTTGAAACTCAGATAGAAAGATGCCATTCATTTCTTATGAAATGTGGAAATATCCACTATGAAGGTGATAATGTTAACTGTTTAGCTGGCTTCCTGCTAGTTTAACAATACCTTTCATTAGAAACACTAAAGGATGTGATCTTAAGGCAGTTTAGAAGCATACTCTGTAACACACTTAGAATCAAATTCTTACAAAATAATTTTAAAATCTCATCAAAATACACTGTATTGTCACAAGAGCAAAAACATGTACGTGGATAAAACATATAAAACAATCACCTCTTAAGGATTATAAAAAAATTACAGAAACTATTAATATAAAATTAGATTTTTTGTAAACTTGGGGTTTTTTTAAAACTATTTGTGAGTAGGTTCAAGTGTCCCTGCTAACTATGTAAGTCTCTCAGCATTTCAATCTTTTAAAACAGACAATTTAACCTACGACAGACAATTCGACCAGCAGCTGAAAAGTCAATAGCTGCCTGGCAGGGTGAGATATCTTTAATTTCTAGTTTTTCTCAAAATACTAAAAATTTAATTTCAGGTCCTGTGGTAACAACAAAAACAAAAAAAGCAAGCAGACATGGTTCACTGAAATAACCAAAAATGCTCAAGTTTTTAAACAGATACTTCCCTACATCACAAAGAATCACATGAAACATAGAAACTATGAACAAAACTGTGCGTTAGCCCCAGATGGAACTAGTGACATTGCCTTTGTATCTCCTGAAATATACCTTATGCCTAACACTGTTTTCAAGTATGCTTAAAGTTGACAATTCCTTTTAAAAAAAAAAAAAAAATTGGCAGAAAGACTCACAAGGTTGGGGATGATGAGAAATTATTACCATACTAAGTACATTATTTGCTGATAGAGTACATTATACAAAGACATCAGCAAAAGCAACATTCAAAACTCAGAATGCAGATAAAAGTTAAAAATATTAACCATATTAATTGTAATTAGTGTTTCCACCCCCAGTATTCATCAACATGTGCTTAACAACAGCCAAGATTTCTCACAGTGCCACAGACAGAAGACACTGGTCTAATAATGAGAGCTATACATTGGTCTAATAATTCCTACTCTTGATTTGATTTGCAACAATTTCCTCCCAAAGAAAGAAATAACAGATACTGATTTTGATTGTCCAGTTGTGAGCAAAAGGCCAAAGCAGCATGTTACTGAAGAAACGGCAATTTCTAGAACAACACATCTTCCCCTTACCCCCATTCTCAAACCTTAGCTCTCCCAACCTCTTTTCCCCTTCCCTCTCTCTCTTACTTGCATGTCTTTCTGCCCATCCTCTTTCACACCAACATCAATACTGAATGTACTAAACTTTAAGAAACATTATGGGAATCCCACACAACTCTAAGGACAAGAACGATCCCGATCTTGGATCTCTCACTAGAAGACACATTAGAAGAAGGCTAAACTAAATCGTAACTCATATCTTCCATTTCTCTAATTTATGACAGAAGTCTTCACTTTGACAGCAACATCCTAGTGTTCTAATGTTTCATTACATCCAACATCTTCATTCCTCCATGAGGACTTCTCAAAGCTTCCTCTTTCCATTTTAAGGGGAACAGGGACCCCTCATAACTTTCTTCCCATAATGCCAAACAAAGAGCCAAAAGGAGGAAATCTTGAACACCATTCTGGTTCACCAGAGCCATCAGACCTTGTAATAAAGGTGCATATTCATGAACAACATGGAATGTGTAAGACAGTATGTTGTCTTAAGGACAGAAGCAAGTCGTGATGGATTAGCAATACTTAGATCCTATGTGAAGTACTGCATAAGGACTCAAGTCATCCTACTCATCAGAAATCTCCTCCTCTCTCCCTCAAAGCATGCAAAACTGATGGGGAAAGAGGGCTTTCAGATATCATCAAAAGAGATGTGACTATAGAAAAAAAAATAATCACTGATGATGCTTTCAGTCACAGTGAATATAGAATCATAGAATGTGTTGGGTTGGAAGGGACCACTAAAGGCCATCTAGTCCATCCCTCCTACAATATGCAGCACACCTCTAACTAGGGCTCAGAGCCCCATCAAGCCTGACCTTGAATGTCTCCAGGGATGGGGCCTCCACCACCTCTCTGGGCAACCTGTTCCAGGGATCAACCATCCTCATATTAAAGAACTTCTTCCTAATATCTAACCTATATCTACCCTTTTCTAGCTTAAAACCGTTACCACGTGTCCTTTTGCTACAGACCCTCGAGAACAGATCTCCCGCCGCCTTCTTATAGGACCCTTTCAGGTATTAGACATCGCTATGAGGATGACCTAATACATATGCAAGACTTGGCTGCTAGACCCTCTCTTACCCACACAATCATTATTTGAACAGTGTGTACAGAGTCAAAGAAAATGGATTTTAAATCAATCATACACTTAGATATATGGAACGTCTGCTTCTCCCAAACCACCGCTTCAGGCTGTCTGCAAGATCAGACAAATACTCACCACTGCATGGCGCATTGTTTTTAAACTTATGCTTATTTAATATACAAACTACAGTGTTTTTCTTACCTTACTATGTCCATTTGTCCCTCCATCTTTCCCCTTGAGTCCAATCCAAACCTTCATATCACCACAATCTTATGACCAAAAACCTCTCTGGAGCTTTTCTCCACATTTCAGTTTACTTGTACAACTGTGTTGTAAGATAGTCTAATTCACTGTACTTCCTCTGATATGCATGAAAAACAAATTAGATATTAAAGATAAAATTGTGAAATTCAAGTTAAATTTATATTTTTTAAGGTTTTTTTCCCCTTGTGATTAACCAAAATGAAACTATGTATAACTACCATTTACACAGCAAGAACAGTACCTCAAAAAGCTTTACCCCCAGCCTTACCTTGACATTTTATTCTAGGTACTGTTTGCAGATGCATTTAGCAATTGCAATTAATTTTGATGAAGTTAAATGCTGCATAACTATTTTCTTATTAATCAAAAGCAAAGCTTCTGATGCGTCTGAACCTGACAACACCACACATTCATTATCCCACACGGTATATGAGAGTAAGTAGCAGACATGCATTACAGCTGGATGAAATAGTAAAGTAATACAACTGCTGCAACATCCTGCTTATTCCAAACGCCAAAATGCCACACTGGATAGCACCAACAGTGGCTAAGAGTGCTTTTATCAACCAGACGCAGTCAGAACTTTGTGCATCTTTGTACAGCTCTCTAGTCTACCCAGAGCTAGATGGGGGAAGCCCCATTTTAACATATGGCTTAGTATGAATATGCAACAAAAAAGGCAACACTATTCTGAAGAAAGTAAAAAAAAAAAAAAACCAAGCAAATCAAAACCAAACAATAACACAGAAGAGTAAATAGTTTTCTTCAGGAAAAAATCTCCAACAACTTCTAATGCAATCCTTCCCAAGACAAAGACATTTAAGAGTCCCTCCTCTACTTCCCTCCAATTCACATGAAACAAGAAATGTAACTATCTTATTAAAATTATACCCCTTAATTCAAATTTGGCTACAGATGACTAAGAGGTAAAATTTGAAGTCATCAAGTGAGACAGATAAACAAGGTACAACTTTTCTCCTGAACAGGTCGAACTCAGAAGAGCACGTTCAACATAAATTTCAAGCTCCTGAAACCTTGACAGATCTTACAGCATGAAAGTTTCAAAACTATCATCTAAGCAGAGAAGGCACTTCTGCTTTCAGTATCAGCTCAAGCCATGTGCTGATGGTCCACCAGACTCACCACCAGACAGAATAATGATAGACTCAATAACCACAGTTTCAATTATTTAAATTAGGCACATAGAACTTCATAAAGACATAAGGAATGTTGCTGCATGTTCTCTTAACTTCAGGTCAATCACTTCCTTCTTGTGTTACCTGTCACCTGTTCAGAATCATCAAGCAGCTCACGCATGCATACTCTGAAGTGCTTAAACATTACTGATAAATTCAATCTTTTTGAGTTTAGAGGATGTGGTAATATTTGTAAGAACCAAACATAACTCACAGAAACGAGAAAATAATCTATCCAGTGACTACTGGAAAGTGGTCTTTGGAAGTGGTTCTGAAGTCAGAGGGCAGCTATATTAGTCTGTAATAGTAGTTCTGGAGAACTATGAGAAGTTTCACATGCAAAAATCTGCAAAAAAAACCCCCTGCAAATAAAACCCCTGCTTGAAGGTTTTAACTTTATTCCTACAATGCTCAAACAATAAACAAGAATTTTGAGATAAGAATTAATCTTGAGCACTGTAAAAGAGGTGCCATTTTAAGAGGAAGGAAGCAGCAGTAACTGATGGGACAGTCAGAGCATAAAAAAAATGGGAAAAAGTAATACAACCATAGTCCTTCTTTCTCTCACTACATTTGTGTGCCTAGCCTGGGGGGAGAGGAGGGAGAGCAAGAGAGATAGAGATGTATAAAGGCCCCACAGATTTTTACAAGCTACTGAAATCTTGTACGCACATTTATATGTAAAGATTTAAGTTGCATGAAAAAGAAAGCCCTCGAAATTATAGTTAATGGCACTGAACCGTATTTCTTCTCATGACTATAAGGGAGTCTTACAAAAACCTAGGTCCTGAGACATGCAAAGAAATAAACACACACACACATTTTCAACTAGTGGCTAGGCCATGTACTGGACTTTCAATACAGGTCTCTGAATTAAAATTTAAAAAAAGCAGTGAAGTGCCCCGAAAAATTATAAAACCATTTCCAGCATTGCTTCGAGAAATCTGTGAATAAGTAGCTACATATCTCCTGAAAAACGTAACAGATCTTGGGGAGGGGCCAGAGAGAAAAAGCTCCAGAGTACAGAAGAGGGCAAAGGGGTGCAAATCTTTGGGAAAACAGTGCTGGAGCAGGAAGGAGCCGTCGCCTCCTGCGGCTCCCTGGCAGCAAGGCAAACGCTGCCCGCCCAACAGGGCACGGCGGGGCTTCCCTGACGTTTCGACCAGCTCCCAGCCTCCGGGCGCCGCAAGGACACCGGGCGGACGGTCACAGCGAGGACGACAGCAAGGACAAACACGGACAGACACGCTCAGCCCCCGAGGGAGGCCTCGGCCAGGCGCCCGCTGACAGCCCAGCCGCCTCCCGCCCGC
>JAVFHW010080222.1:33705-56348 GCA_032159205.1 Eurystomus glaucurus suahelicus | reverse complement strand
TGGTGGAGGCCCCATCCCTGGGGTCATTCAAGGTCAGGCTCGATGAGGCTCTGAGCAACCTGACGTTGGTAGACATGTCCCTGCTTGAGTAGGGAGGTTGGACCAGATGACCTCTAGAGGTCCCTTCCAGCCCAGAACATTCTATAAGTCTGTGATTCATGCCTTTATATAGGTGGCAGCACTCTAGCACTCAAGGACTTTATAGGCCAGTAAATTTGTTCTGCCAGTATCGAGAATATGGAAGCAGTCATACCCACATTTTGCAGTTCCACAGAAATCACGTAAGTGACTGCAGAAACAGCAGACTGTCTTGTCCAACACTAAATGGAAATCTATTGTAGAAAGGATTTTCTTCCACTAATTCCATATGCCTTTTCCCAAAGTGGTGATAAAACTTTTCTTAGAATTCTTCTGTGGTCCTTGTGGTCTTTTATTTCTTGTTTAAGCTAAACAGGCTTACCATGGATATTGCTTTCTGATACCACATTCATAGGCATGACAAATCAATTCCTTGTCCTAAATCAGAAACTTGGAAGGAATTTCCCTGCAGGTATTTATTCCAGGATTATTCTCATTTCTGTTTTTAAATATTCTAGTACTGGCCATTTTAAATTCTATTTCCAATTGTAAAATTCTTTAAGCGTTTTTTGCTGAATGTCAGATTTAATTTCAACAAGTGGCACCACTAGGTGCCAACTTTTATTTTCCTGCTCTTCCTTTTAACTCTACTTTGAAACACTCTCTTTAATTAACATTGCAATCTTTTGCTCTGAGGTGATTTGTATGTTCTTGAAACATCAAAATGAATTCTTCCTAAAATGATAGTTTTAGATATCTTTCCACCTGTATGATTTTATATCAAGTCTACTAGTTAGTTGACACAATTTAAAAATCTGTCACCTTGAGTTTCTCGCCCCCAATATTTTCAGTAAAGCTCCACCATTACACCCCAGACCTGTATCTGACTGAAGCTTATAAGAGGAAAAGAGCTGTCAAATTACATTACTCCTGTATCCAATCTGTCACTGCCTGGATGACCATAATAACTGCATCATAGAAGTAATCCTTGCACTTCTGGACTCTGACAACTGGGAAAGGCTTATTTGCTTTCTGCTCAATAACAACTTAGAGATGAACTACTGCGAAATGAGACAAATACTAAGAATATCAGCTGAGACCCTTCTTCTTTTCCAGAGACTAGTATTTCTATTAAAATATTGAAAATATCAATATCATTTGTGGATCCAAATTTAGTCCTTACTAGACAGACAAGCTCTCATTTTCTTTTTCTCTTAGAAGAATTTAACCTACAACAAAACAAATTCTACATTGCATAAAAGGAAATAAATGTGAAACTGAGCCAGAAACAGTTGTTACCCTCAAGAAAGAGATTTTTTTTTTTTTATTGAAAAATATTTAGATTACACTCCATTAAAAAAAATTATGGCCTATTTTTATTACTGATCTGGCCTGAAATTTCAAATCCAGTTAGTTCAGGATTTTGGCACAAGTAATTGTTAGGTAGTTACATAACATGAATGTGTCTTGTGAATACAATAGTTGGATTATTAACAGCTAAGAGTGAGAAAAAAATATTATTCTAATAATAGAAAATGAGAAAAGCTTCAAAATAATCTACCTTTATGATGCAGGCAGGATGCTGATATGATATTTTAAGCAAGTCAGGATTCAACCGCAGCATTAAGAAATATTTTTCCTTTTTTGTATGCACTGCCACCTCACAAAGTCTGAACCATCCTTAACATGAATTTTGAGATCAGAATTAGGCAATCTGAATTCTTGTATAGGTTTAGGATTTAAATTATTAGTTTTTCAGTTCAGCTGGATAAGGTCAATTGAATTTCAAAATTTCTGTCAACAAATGTTTGAGTAAGTTTGGTAACAGCATATACATGAATGAAAGAGGTAGCATTTGCCAAAGATACAAAAATGTACATAACAAAAGTTACAGATAGTAAAAGATAAGACCATTTTTTCCACACCTCCTTATTTAAAAAAAAAAAAAAATATGTGTAGCATAACAAAGAACAATGAAACCTTGTATGATACTTGAAAAGCTGTAGCATCAAAAAATACATTGAACAACATGCCCCTTGATAGAAAGCCTTTAGAGAGAGAAAAACTGTAGTTCAGGAAATTTGGCAATAGCTGTATATTTCATAAAATTTACTTTTAGAACAACCTGGCACAAATATATCCCAAGTAGCTAACCTAAGACATGCTAGCACAACCTGTGGCTAACAGTGGTCTACAAGCTCATGAAACCACACAAGTTTTGTTAGTAAGTACAGAATCTGGTCCAGTTAAAAGTAAAATCAAAACATTAAATAAAATGAATCACAAGAAATAACATATTGTAAAATAAGAAAGAGCATCCAAATTTGCAAAAGAAAAAAGCAAGGTTTAAAAAGAGAGCATAGAAGGCTCTCTGCAGTACAGAATATGATGTTTTTGGTGACTTCTTGTTCCACAGAAATAGCAATAAAGGGAAAGATTTACATGTTCATATTTATTCAATAACTAAAATAAGTTATAGATTCAACTCATTGTTCTATACTATGAACATTGTATTTAAAAAAAAAGTTCATAATGCTTCAGCCTTTGAAGTTTTTCGTTTAAATGTTCTAAAGTTTTTGTAAAAACTAAACCACTGCTGGCCTCTGCAAATGATTTCTAATGAGACCACAGTATCGAAACTATACACACACATAAACACACACAGAGTCACAAATCATGGTATCTTAGAACCATAGAATGATTTCAGTTTGAAGGGACCTTAAATATCATCTAGCTCCGACCCCCCTGCCACAGGCAGTACACCTTCCACTAGACCAGGTTGCTCAAAATCCCATCCAACCTGGCCTTGAACACCTCCAGAGAGGGTGCATCCACAACTTCTCTGGGCAACATGTTCCAGTGTTACACCACCCTCACAGTAAATAATTTCTTTTTAACATCTAATCTAAATCTACCCTCTTCCAGTTTGAAAATTTTACCCCTCGTCCTATCACTACACTTCCTGATAAGTCTCTCCCTTTCTTTCCGGTAGGTCCCTTTAAGTACTGCAAGGCTGCTACAAGGTCTCTCCAGAGCCTTCTTTTCTCCAGGCTGAATAACCCCAAATGTCTCAGTCTCTCCTTGTAGAGGAGGTAGTCCTGCCCCCAATCATCTTTGTGGCTTTCCTCTGGGCCTACTTGAGCAGATCGATGTCTTTCTTATGCTGAGGGCCCCAGAGCTGAACACAGGACTCCAGGTGGTATCTCATGAGAGCTGAGTAGGAGAGAATCATCTCCCCCAATCCACTGGCCAACCTCCTCTTGATGCAGCCCAGGATGCCATTGGCTTTCCGGGCTGTGAGCGCACATTGCTGTCACCTACTCAGTTTTGCATCCACCAACACCCCTAAGTCCTTCTATGCAGTGCTATCCTCAGTCCACTCAATGCCCAGCCTATATATATGCTTGGGATTGCCTCAACCCATGTGCAGTACCTTGCACTTGGTCATGCTGAATTTCATGAGGTTTGCACAGGCTCACTTCTCAATGGAAAATGAAGTTATCATCACCATGCTCCAAGTACATTTGGGATCGCTTAATGCCCTGCTTTGCTGTCCCTCCAACAGATACCAGGGTGGTTGAAGACCTCCACGAGTACCAAGGCTTGTGAATGTGAGACTGCTCCTATCTGTTTATAGAGGACTTCGTCCACTGGGTCTTCCTGGTCAAGTGACCTTTAGTAAACCCCTCTCTATGTCACCTGTCCCTGAACTTCCTTAATCCTGACCCAGAAGCTCTCAGTGAGCTTCTCACCCATCCCCAGCTAGAGCTCCATGCACTCCAGCTGATCATTGACACGGAATGCAACAACCCCCCCTTGTCTCTCCTACCCGTCCTTTCTAAAGAGCCTGGATCCTTCCATTCAACACGCAAGTCATAGGAGCCATCCCACCACGTCTCCATGGTGCCAATAAGATCACAGCCCTGCAGGCACACACACCTCTCTAGCTCTTCCTGTTTATTCCCCATGCTACATGTGTTTGCATAGAGGCTTTTAAATTCGGACACCAATGAAGCTGACTTAATGGCTGGAATTCCTTTGTGCAGCTCTTCAGGGGCTCTCCTGCTGCCTGTGATCCCTCTCCAGGCTCTGGGCATCCATTGCTGGGACTGGCATCAAACTGGTAGTAGTGGGATAGCAACTTTAGTTTAAAAAATATACAAGCCAGAATAAATGCCCACAGGTTGATTTCTTTTCTTTTCAGGAAGTGGCAAAAATACATATTTTAATCCGTCAAAATTCAACCATCCTCAAGTGTAAGTGAACATTTGCCTTCATCTAAGAAACATTTTAAACTTCTTGACACTTACAAGAACTGTAATCCCTCAAGACTAATGCTTTTATTTTCAGAGAAAATTCATATCGTGGATGGCTTTATGGTAGGAAACTGCAGTACGCTGTATGCAATTGTAAGTGAACACACAGCATAGTCATCTCCGTAAGCTCACTGAAAATTCAACACTTAACTCAGTAGAAAAAAATTAGCTCAAAAGGGGAATGAAAAATGCTACTAGAGATTCTATAAAGTCTCTAGGCAGATTGTTAACCATATTTCCAAAAATCTCAAAGGGTAAAGTCAGCTAATTTCTTTATTTTTATGGATTTTCAATTATAGCTTTTTAAAAATAGTGTTCTAAGTTAGCTTTCCCATTTACTACATAAGTAACTGGGAAAATAGGATCAAATTATTAATGCAAATTAGAAAATGCAGAATATTCCATCTAGCTTTCTAGCCATTCTAAAACCTGCATGTTTAAATACTTATATACAGATTTGATTCTGCTGTCACTTTGCTTATCACTTGAGTTATATTTTGGATTATATTTTGAACAGAAGCAGGCTATAAAATGTGGGTTCAGCCTCCATTAGGGACCAGGGCCGTTTGTTCTTCCCAAGAACTGACCAAGTGTTCAGCATAATCCTAGGAGCCAGGAGCTCCCGCTGTCTCTACCTCTGTCTCTGCCAACATACCTTAACTCATCTTTAATATTGCCTTGAAATTATACTTTTTCTTTGTCCTATAATATATGAGTTTAAATTGCAGTGAAGGTCTATTGCAATATTAAAAAACCAAAAATACTTCAATATTCATATACATACTGTGAGACAGAACCTAAACACAGCAGCACTGAGTTAAAAGAATAGTATTGCTTCATTGGCCTCAATGTTCACTAGCCAACGATGGATTCAAACAATAACATAACTGTTTTTATTTTAAAAAAATCCCATGAGACAGGATTCTTAGTCATTGCATTGCTGCACTCCTTTTTAAAAGTGTTCAGTACCACAATTTCTCATTGAATTTGGTGACAACAGAGCTTGTTCAAATCCTACCAGTGTCTTACGTATCTTATGAATAGTGCCAATATAAATAAGAACTGCTGAATGCAATTAAGTTCACTTTAAAACATGCAGTAAATCAGGGCAGCTATCTCAGCAGGCAAGGATATAAAAATTCTCTGGAACAAGCATATAAAAATGTTATGTGTGAAACTTGTCCACACCTGTTTAAGTGCATCTTATTATCCTTAATAGTAGTGGTTATCCTTGATAACAAAGATTATCCTTGAGGTATATCTCTGTATCTGTATGTATACTGGTGTATGGCCAAATCCAAATGAAGTATGACAGTCACACAAGGTACTACCCATCAGCTGAGCTGCTGTGATTCAGCTGACATAAGGGTCCTTGTGAATGATGTTAGGACGCTGACATTTAAACACTTACCCAACAACCCTGGCAGTTCAGGATGCTATTTCCTCCAGCTTCTTTGTGATCAGTCTTCTCCAGGTGTTACTCCATATCAGAGATACCAAAATGGAACTTGAACACTTTAGAGCAATCTCTACCAGTTTTGTCCCAACAGTCAAAGGGAAAGTTAAACTGGGCTTTTCACTGAAGATCCTAAGAGCCGTCCACACTGTTTTACTAAATTATTCCCTGTAGCGGCGTACAATTTGCTACTTGCTGATTCCTTTGCTTATCTGATTTTTAAGCTAATGAATTTCATCTTGCAACTGGAATGGCTTGGAAAGTACAGGTTGAGAGTGCAGCTGAGCTCAGCTTAAAAGCCTTCTTCTAAGCCATTTCATTATGTAGGATGGTGTTCTCACAGCCTGAGACAGCCACAGATTTTTACCTTAGCTAAAATCTGGAGACATTTTTTTGCAAGTTAGCAGTTTAAGCTAATGATTCTGCACAAACATCATGATGGATTCTCCAGGTCTGCCAGAATTCTTTCATTTTCTTCCTGCATTCTTAGGTGTGAAACATTATGTCGTTTCAAACAATCCCCTTGGTGACATAGAGAATTATTCTTGTGTGTTTTGTGTCCTTCCACTGCCATATGTTCATAACAAATTGTTTTACATGGGCAATTGCATCTTACAAAGCAGGAAAATGTAAATGTACAAGAACAATTCTAAGAAAAATCAGATGATTTCCTGGAACTTGTCACTCTTCTTTCAACTTCTATTTTTTTCTTCTTGTTTCATGTGAATGAAAAGTTTAGAAATTACTCTTCAAATCCACTTTTCCACTTTGAGTTTGTCATGATAGCCTTATCTTCTATCATTTCTTTTTAAGATTGAATTTCTACTAATCTCTATAATTTTTTCACTTCAGTATACCGACAGATAACTCTCATTAAGGGAAAACTGCAAATGCCAGAATGAGAGAAATGTCTCTCTCCCCATATGTTTTCTCTGACATGAAATGAAGGAAATACAGTTTAACATGTTTTGCAAAGGCACAAGGCTGTATACTCAGCATAGCAATTAACAAAAGACAGCTACAGTGCAGACTGAACGACTAAAACCAAAATAAACGTATAGATAACAGACAAACGGAAGTAAATGGTTTTTGCAGCTTGTTAGCCTTGCCTATTAAGAGTTAGTAAGGTAAATTAAATCAGCATAGCTTGCTCTCTACATCACTGCAAAAAGTTGTGCAAGAGCTCCCAAATTTCTTCTAAGTGTGATGGTTCACCTGGTCTCTGTATGAACTGCAGTTTCCTTCTCCACTGTCTTGCTGAGTCTTTCCACAGCTCAAGTGGCATCAGTAAGGTGGAAGATAAAGAAAAGTACGCCCTCTGAGCTCCACATAAATACATGCCTGCATCCTCAACAGGAATAAAGCAGGAGAAATTGCAACAAATTAAAAAGAGTCTTAGGACAGGCCACCAAAATTAGCCAGAATTAACAAAATGAGCAGCATGTTCCCCATAGCTGTAGAATAACCTTGTACACCTATGGTTCCTTCTAAAGAAGAATGCTCATCCTCCACACACAACAGGCAAATTGTAGCCAGGTTTCTGTCAAGTACTCTGTTTTTTTTCATTCCTGCCTTTAGCTCAGAGTTTTATTTAAATAGTCCATAATAATAATAATATAAAGTAATTTTTTTTCTTCCGTTTCAAGAGTGAATTTTTTAAAGATAGTAAATGCATTTACCTCCACCAGAGATCATATGAAATCTCTAGATATTATCTTCCATTCATGGCTCTCTTCCCACCTCCCTGGGTTATACCATAGTGTAACAACTGCTGTAGAACAAAAGAGCCTGTCCTACTCACTTAACATGCTTAATTTGAGATTATTCACCCTCATTTTTTGACTCAATCAAGATCATTTCTGTATGTGGTTCTAATGATATCTTTGGAGTGGCTGAAACCAAATTGCATCTTATTTTGTCTCTTGAACTGAAATGGCATGTTCAATAAACCAGCAATTTCATGATCTATGGAGAGAAATCTGAACTCAGCATCCTCAGCCCACTTTTGGATTAGATAATGAAAACCACATAGGAATGGCTTTAGCACTATTCTTTACTTCTTCATTTCACTCCATATTATGTAATTCCATATTACACTATACTATACTAAATTTCTGTAGAAAATAGTAAGTACTATCCTTGTATAAAAGACTTGACTTTTCCTCACGAATCCTCACTAGCTCTTTTGCCAGAACTATGTGCTGGTGTGATTGTCTACACAAAGGAGTGGTGATAACATCTGCATTTGCAAAGCACCTGTTCATACTCCATCACCCACTAAATTTCCAACTACAGAAGTACCTCAGCACATGCCAACGCAAGCTATACTTACAGCCAAGTTGAAGCAGGTAGTGTGGTCCACCTGGTAGCCTTGGGACCTCAAGAAGCAAAGCAGCATTCTTTATAGAGAGATAAGTCATAGTAGTTTTTGTTTTGTTTATATATATAGGGTCGTTTTTTTTTCTTTTAAATCTATTGTTGCCCTTACACTGGGAAAAGCCGTTACATGAAAAGGTCCCATAGCACTGCTTATTGCTTACCTACCCTAATGTTACCTATACAGCATCTCCGACTCAGCTTAACAGGAACCAACTGTGTCAGATCATAGTGATAACTTGGCCCTCAGCAGTTCCCTGTGGAGCACTGAGCCGTTGATGTACTCCCAATCAATTCCTACACAGTTACAGTTCAGTGAGCTATTTAAAGAAAAAGATGACTGTGTAAATCAAGAGGGATATTCAAAGAAAAGAACAGATTGAGAAATAAAAGCAAGGCAAATCCTGAAGTACTGGAGATAGACATGGCACAGAGAAGGTGTGGAAAAGACAGAAGAAAACAAAAAATTACAAAAGACACAAAATTTTGTGGTGTAAATCCTGAGATAAATGAGCATCACATCAGCAGCATTATTTGATATTTGTAATGCTTTTAATGTGGAAAAGTACTTAAATTCTTTAGTATAATTTCTAATTTCTCTGCCTATGCACATGTACAAAACTTAACTCACTAGGATAAGCCAGCTGGTCAGGAAAACCTTTGAAAGAAATATGCAATAAGTTTCAGTGATTAAAATAATACAGATAATCTTTCCAGTGAGTACTTCTGGTATTATTTTAAGGACTATATTATAAATGTAGTGTGTTCCAGTGATTACTGAGCTTAAGTATCCTAGTCAGTCAAAAGAAATACATAATGCAAGAGATATTAGGATAGAATTATTAAAATCTCTATTGATTCTTTCTATTTCAATTTAACTTCAACACACAGTTTGCTTCTTGTCCTTGGACTGTTTTTTAGCATATTTCTTAAGCATGTATTTTTAAATAATTCGCAGAACAAAATATATCAAAATACACTTTCCAAAACATATATGACTGGAATTATTTCCTTTATCCTAATACCATTTCATGTTTTCCATACTCTTTTGCCAAAATTCAATGCCCCAAAATAAAAATATAATACATATTTTAAAATGGAAATAATTTTATTTTTTCCTCCTGTAAACAGAAATTTATTTTCATTTGTGAAGACTATTCATGAGATAAGATTTTGCTCTTCTTTCCTTCCTGCCTGATATTAACACTTACAAGTGTTTAGTTTGATTAGTTGCGTCATCACAAATCCAAGTAGCTTAGGAACTTCTTCTAACCAGAGCAGTAGACAGCCACTTTCAGAAACTGCTTTTGAGATCACAGTGACATTTTAACTCCCCAGTGCCGAAATATAAAAGCACGCAACTTATATTTTTGTTACCACAACGAGAAAATGCATGAAGAGGTGAAGAAGAAAAGCAAAAAAAATATTGTGGGACTGCAGTTGAAATGAACATGTCTTAAATATCCATGGGTTTTTGAACTGTTTTTTAAAATGTCCAAATGGTAGCCCCTGTAAGTCACAGCCTTTTCAAAACATTCGGGTTCCAGTTTGAAGAGGTTCTGACAGCAGTGCTAAAAGAAAGGATGTGAGTTCAAGGCTCTTAATACGGCTGCTTATGGGAAAAAAGCATTCTCTTCCAGAAAAGTGTAGTTTAACAGAACCCATTCTATACACGCTAAAATAGAGCCAAAGTTCAATGTAAAGTGCTGTTGCACACTTTACCAAAGCTCTTGACTGCAGAATTTTTTTCTCGACTGGGCTTACAAATCCTGTATCTGTTGACCTTCAGAACATGGTACAAGACCATTTATTCTTTCAGCTTTTTGCTTTTGTGTGCTTCTGAACGAGGTGAGGAAGGAAGAATCGTCTGGGGAAGTCATTGGTGTTTAAGACAGACAACACGGGCAAAAAACATTCAGCTGAATTACTGGAGAAAGAGAGACAGGCAGAATGTAATTAGTCAAATGCTATTAACATGACTACCATAAAATGGACTGATTTTTTCTGATGTACATTGGTTCATAACAAGTACATAATAACAACACTGCCTAAATTTGAAAGGAGGAAACAAATTCCCATTCCTGAATGCAGCAAGGATTTAAAGTCTTTAGTTTCTGTAGCTGATTTGAATTGCTGCTCATGAAGCGAAATGCTTGTAGTACATTTGGAAAAATATTAACTATTATGAATTTATTGACCTAGTATCTTGCTAATATAGTTAAACATAACAGCAGAGGCTGAAGCCTTCAGTATAAGTATCAATTAGGTTTTCTTTGCTTAAGTAAATCCTTTGAATCCTCTAGGGAACATTCTGTATTTGATATATAAGGCTTCCTCATGATCATGATCTTGAATTTTAATTATATTTAAATGAAGAGACTAATAGCACAAAATTTCTTCAAGAATACTAGGGGCATACAGTATAAAACCAAGCACCAAATTTCTGGCAGGCCTTTGCCTTGAATGTGACTACCGATTGAAAGGGCCACAGATTTCTCTATGGTGTTTATTTAGATTTAAAAATTTGCTGCTTCTACATTTGCTATGAAAATAGAATTTAAAATGGATTATTGATAATTACATTAAATATATAAAATTTATTTGAATATATTCTGATATATTGTCAAAGAATATTCAATATGATGCAAAGACTGAAGGAGAAATATTGTTGTCTCAAATTACAATAGTATTTTCACTTCTTGTCATTTGACTCTGTTTAACTCCTGAGGTTCTTCCTGGAGGCTATAACTCATGATTCAAAATAGTATCAAGCTTCCTACAGGCACAAGTTTCAAAAAGCCTGCTTACTTGTGATCCTGTGGTTTTCAGAAGATAACATGAGTTGTCACATCTAGAATTTCACAGGCTTAAAATATATTTTAAAAATATGTAGATGGATATTACACATACTTGTACTTTTAGTGGGCACTAGTTGAAATTGAATTGTTCCAAGGCAGCACCACTTATTGAGAAAGCTGCCTTCCTTCAAAGCACATAAACAATTAAGGAAAAGAGAAGTAATGTGAATTAGTGGCATTGTAGTTCTTTCATTGACATCATAAATGGTTCCTTTGAATGTTTTGATGTTGTTTTGACATAGAAATCTTACTACACATTGACACATTTTTCTATTTGCAGTTGCTTTGTGTAGTATTCTTTGTGTGCCAAATTGTGGTAAAAGGTTGACATTATAAAAGCTAAAATTTTTTATCTTCTCTTGCTCCTACCTATCCATATCCATCCAACAGATGCTTACAAATAAGAACAATTCTGTGTTATTCTTTGAGAATGTCTCACATATGTAAATTTCAGTGGCTCAGGATTTAAATCTGAGCTTGTATTAATGAAAAAATTAGCTTCAAATTTTTAAGGCCTGGAATCATCCAAATGTTGCAAATGAATCTTGATTCATTTGTCATATAAGCCAGCTTTGTAACTGAAAGCATTTAACAGGAAACAAATTTACATACTGTATGTAACAACACCATATTTCTGAATTATTGAAGAAGGAATGATAATTTGGCAAAGTCTTCATTTTCAGTTTCTTTGAAATACTAAAACTTTGGATGCAGATTTACAAGAGAACTAACTAGACTGTGGCCTGCTTGATCATTTGAACATATTCCCACAAAACCTGATACAGTCATGGATGTGCATTCCCTGCCTAGAGCAGTACCGTATTAGCTCCTGATACTTTACCATTTATGGTGGAGTGCAGTCGTATCTGTAGCATCATGGATTTCCAAATATATTCAGAGCAAGTACCATGGGTTCACACAAACTTTGCCTGGAAAGAACCTCTCAAGATTCAACCTCCCATATGGAACAGGACTGCTGTCAATGGTAGTTCAGCTTAGTCATGGTTTTCTCTAGTTGAATCTCATAAAAGCTTCCATATAGAGACTCCACTATCTCCTAGGTAAACTTCTCAGTGGAAAAAGCCATCACTCTACTTTGTTTTTTTTTATTTGCCACTACACAAGCCAATTCTGTCACTGGGAGCACTTTGGGTAGCAGTAAGAAGTTATTAGCTTTCTCCTCAGCCTTCCCTTCACCAGATTGAGGTGCAGCTGCCTAAAACCCTCACCCCACAGGCCCTTAGGCAGGTTGGGAACCCTCTACTTGATTTCTTCCATTTTCCAAAATGCTTCTTGAACAGGGAGCCTCAAAAGAGAACACAATATTCCAGATATGGCCTCATTGATGCTGAACAGTGAACAACACCTGTCTTCAGTTTACTTGCTATATTCCTTCTGATAACAGTCCAGTGTACTGGTTTCCTTACCCATGCAATTTGCTAATGATTACCATACAAATCCCTCTTGTCTTATTGGAGTTGTGGATGGGGGTGCAAAGAAAGATCTAAGAACGTCTTTTGACTCCATATTGTATGCCTACTTTAAATGAATCAATTTAATAACCTCCTTATGCAAAGTATGAAAGATACTGTTTATTTGTAATTTGTGTTAAAATACTAGCTTTATAAAGCTTAAGTCCAAGGGGACTGAGATCATTTTGACTGACCTCGCATATGTCAGAAGCTAATAATTTTTACCCATTGATATATCTCTGTCTACTATGACAGAAGTCTGCTTGCCAATAGGGTTGCTCTCTTGCAACCAGTTGATGAAGAAGGGTAAAAACAAGCCAATTCTACAACCTGGAAGGGAAGAGAACAAGAAAGAAAATAAAAGGAAGAAAAGCAGGCTTCATCACTTGGGAAATGAATAGAGATTTGGGAAGCAGACAGTAAAAACTCCTGCTGAGAGGAACTTGGAGACTTTTTAATTTTCTGGCTCTACCTTTGAGGAAAAAGGATCCAGTCTACCTCAGAGAGAGGATGAAGAGAGATCCACAAGGTCAGGAAGCTGAAAAAGAGACAGCATGAGTGGGAAGCTCAGCTGACTGTTGGAGAATGGAAAACGAGTAATTATCCCTGTTTACAATGATATTACGTATGAGACCAAAAATCTTTATTCAGCTGCAACATAAATTCTAATAAATATGAGCAAGTGCTTATAGAAAAGAAAAATAAATTGAGGAATTTTGTGTTATTTCATTAAAAATATAGCAAGAAAATAGGGTCAAAATCAAGGTGAAATTATATACAGGAGTAAAAAAAGATGTGGAGTATTTCTAGAAACACCATTTTCCTTGTTCTTACTAGAACAGTCTTATTGTATTTCCAGAAATAAGTACCTTTCATCATTGCCATGTGGTAGAGTGCCCTTGGGAAAAGGCCAATTATAGAACTATAAAGTGTTGGGACTGACAGGGAAGACTCATTTAAACTGGACTCAGTTAAATTTCTAATAAAAGCCTGTACTTCACTTATAAATATAACCTTACATTCCTCTAAACTGAACCAACACTTGGTGCAAAAAGCAGAAAACCACATAAACCATCAGAGGTGACAAAGTAAATGTCAGATGTCTTTTTTTCAAGGGCATTTTGAAAAATAAATTTTCATCATTATCTTAGATGACTACATGTAATATAAACACTTTCCCCCCCTGTTTCAGGTGTATGGAACATAGCAACCTATAGCTGCTTTATGATATTATTAGTTGGTTGAGATCAAATCTCATAATAGCTAGGAATTGCACTGAATATCTAAGATGCTTTTACAGTGAGCCCATTTCATGAACAATAAACTACACTAAAAGGTTGAATTTGTGATCTTTTAATAGGTTTCAGTTTTGTTAGAACAATTGTATTTTGTTCTTAAAATATACCTTCTTTCCATGGTCTAGATATAAATATATTTGCTAGAGCACGTATCTTTCTCTATTAACAGATATACACAGCTTTAGGTGTGAAATCATAAAATAAGTAGATGCACTTATTGACTTACGCTTTTGTAAGAGACTGGCAGTCCTCACAACTAGTCCTGGTACTGCTTTGATTTTCACTGGTGCACAGCTGCCTCTAAAAAGTGATCTTGATGCAATATGACAAGTATGAAAGCATGAAGGAAAAGGTTCCAATAGTAATTTTCTGAAACTTTAAAGCTCAAAAGGGAGCAAGAGAGCTCTATTCAATGTTGACACAGGCTGGTTGTTGCATCCTGTGACCATACAGCTGCATGAGAAAGGGGCTGATGACCAGTGTTACACTCCTGGTTGGGTGTCATCGTCTCTTAATGAAATTATATACTGAAAACAAATAAAAAGACTTTAACTTAGAAAACTCTAGTTACAGACACTGAAAGATGTGGTGATCCTTCCAAGTGTTTTGAACTGAAGAAAAACTAGTGATCAAAAGAATAAATATTTGTTCTAGGATCCCTTAAAGATTGGACTGAAAGATTGTGCACTCCAAACACAATGAGATCATAAGTATTTGAATGCTGTTATCACTCAAAGAAGAATCAGTAAAGAAATACAAGTATTTACTCCATTCACCTGTATATACAATGATCGACAATCTATATATCTGTATATATATCTAAACTATATATCTAAATAAGGTTCAGAGTCTAAGGTTTTCACATCATCTGTATGGTCTGATGTCTAAAAACATAGCTAAGTAGAGAGAAGAGTAGGGAGGCACATGAACACAAATGAAATGTGCTTTTATTCTCCTGTCCCCTCTGTTTGTCTTGAGATAGTAAGTGGGTCATCTGGTTAGGGTTCAAATTTTTAAGTGCTGTTCAGGGTGAATTTAAGGCAACAGACTGAAAGGTTGATCTCTTTCTTTGTTACAGTGATTGGTAAAAAATGAGATTTCCAAACTTCTCTGGACAGTGGATTTAGATGATGGACTGTGTCTCTATTGAACTGTACGCAATGGCTTGAAAGCTGATAATGACTGATAGCTGATAATAGCATCAGAAACTGTGTTCTGGTAGCCACAATCAGCCAGGAAATCTTTCTTGCATGAATCATGCTAACAAGGACAAACTTGGTTACCTATGGTTTCCGTGTTTAGTGATGTCAGTGGTGTTTGGTTAAAAAAAAAAACAATCCCCCAGTCCCACCCCCCCCAAACATTTTTTTCTTGTGTATAAATATATCACAGGTCTGTTCGGAGCTCTGTTTTGAAAGCACTGATTTTTAGGTTTTCAAAACAGAAAAATTCTTCCTGATAAATGCTTAAGTGATATGTCAAGCCAAACATTAAAAAAATATATTCGCATATGCACTAGATGTTGTTTTAGATCTGTTTCAGGCAAGAATGCATCATCTATATTATGTATATCTTGAGGTAAAAAAAGACACTTTTATACATCTCGTTGTCACTGCCTCTAAAAATCTGCATGTTCTGAGCAGCTTCAGAAGACTCCTAATTTATTTGAACCAACTTAAAAAATTAATAAATCAATGTGTATCCCTTTCTCTAGCCATGAAATTTTATATTTTATTCCCTAGTTAATTAATAAAAAAATTATCAAAGAAATAGTAACTTATCTCTTCTGTCAAGTCACTTGACAGACTAGTATTTCAGAGAAAATGAAGAAAACCAGTAGCTAGGCAATTTTTAAAGGCTTATGAGCTATGATATGATGTGAAATCATCAAAATTCCACAAAATTTGAAATCTGGAAACATGGGCAAATAACAATTAGCAAAAAAGTTTCCCTAGAAGTAATGGCTCGGTCTCAGTGGCAGCAATGCTTTAACATCCCAGAACACAGAAATGCTGGATTCTTAGTCTGAACTGGATTACTAATAACATTGCTTTTGAATGAAATTTGGAAAAAAAATCAGCATACCTTGGACAAGGGCAGAGCAACAGTGAATATCCTTTAATTAACTATTGCACAAGAAAATTTCTGATAACCTTTACATCTATATCTTTACAATGAACAATATTCCTGGCCTGAATTATATGTCTGCAAAATTAAACCATAACACAGTATATATTTTATGTATAGCAAAGCTATTTTAGGCCAAGTATCTACTTTTAAACCTTACTCCATTTTTTGTTCTTCTCTATCTCTATACAGTTGCATTCGTGACAACTAATTCACTTGACATTACAGATGGAAACAAACAAAAATAGACAATCTAACATTCCAGTATTTCTCTGAAATATTTCTGAAGGGATCACAATAACGTATGTCAATACATATACAAAATACATGATTGTGTGGGGTGCTAGAAATGTTTTCCTGGCAGGAGTATGTACTGACCTACATAATTCATGAACAGTAAAGAATAGGACCATTATATGCAGCAAAATGAAGACAGCATTGAATACTATGAAACTTCATAATGTGCCTGTAGCAAGCTTAGCTTTTCAGAGAATCAAAAAGATTTTATTCAGAGCTTAGAAATTACAAGGTCAACCAGATTATTAAAATGAATATACAATAAACAGATAGATTCGTACCTTGTACTGAGATTCACACACTACTTCATTGGGTTAAGTGGTAGGTCCAGCTGTGTGAAAAATGTCACCATTTGGCCCCTTGCCATAAGTCATTTTAGAAACATCTCTATTATTTTTCCAAAGGCTGCCAGGGCAGTTCACTATATAATGCCAAATGATCCACCTTTTCCACTTCATGTTGTGCACCAGATGTTGATACTTTTACAGACACTAAGTATTCTTTGTTCCGTAAGGATGTAGTTTCACTGCAATGTGGCCCTTAGTGATCTTTTCTGTTGTGCAACTGTTTCCTCCAGATAATATCCTAAGAATCGAACTTTCTAATTAACTTATCAGCTAATGACTTCTTGTATTTGGGTGGTTGCAACTAAGAGTCTGTCTGTATTAAAACATTAGTAACATTTCAGTAAAATACCAAACCTGACTCCTGTGTTTGAAAGAACGTAGTCTGGCCATAATTCTCCTAAATGCATCTTTACATTGCGGTACAATAAAGGTGTTTATTTGAAAACAGTTTGGGGACCCACTCTGCCAATTGGGTTGACACCCTAAAGTGTTTGACTTCTAGCAGGTGTGGTCTCAGTCAGCAGCAAATAGTAAATTATATGAAATTAGTCTGTTTAGTAGTTTGAATTGTGCATCATTTTACTGTACAGATTATTGTATAAGTTATGTATGTATAGTGACAGGAATGTGCTAGACTGAAGAATGTCAAACTGACACCTCTGATGGGGTGAGTTTTATGCTTTGTTTAAACAGAGAGATCTTTACTAACTGGTTAAGGGGGGGTGGGGGGGAGGGAGTGGGGAGGGAAAACAAAGGTTTGATGGGAAAAGAGACATCTACATAAGTACAGAAAGAACTTTATGCTAATTAAAAGCCAGTCTCCTAATAAAAGAGTGAATTTAGAGGGAAATTCAGAAGAAAAGATTAAACAGGTCTTAGATCTCTTAAAAAACCTGAAAAAAAGTGTTTGGCTGTAAGAGCATCTTTGGCTGGGATGCTTTTCTAAGACTCTTTGCTAAGACAGGAGCACCATGCAAAGGCTGTTGCCAAGCTGTTGGATAAAAGGGACCTTCTGATCTATTTTTGTGTAAGTTATGTACAATTTCCTTTTACCTTCACTTGTATCTTTTCTATAAAAAATATTATTTTGTTATTTAGAATACGACAAATAAATAATTCTATATGCTTAGCTTTTGTTAACTGGAATTCAGTGTACCTGAGTAACTGTTACCAGCAAGCATTCCTTGAATTGAGTGCAGCAAATTCAGGTGCTGGGACACCTGAGACACTATAACAAGTTCCCCAGATTATCATCCTAGAGTGCCTATCATCCACTCTACGAGAGTGATTGCTTCTTTGAGGTGCACAGACTAAGTGCAGGGAAAGCAACACCAGAGTTAATAGACAAAAGGCAGAAATGTGACTGTTGATTAAGTTACAGGCTCTCTAGCATGCAGCAGAATATTGGGGCACATGATTGAACTACAAGAGTCACAGGAAGAATGTCATAGTAACAGTTCTTGTGGAATTTTTTCCCCATTTCTAAGCAAAGCATGTTTTGTTTTACTAATAATCTGATGCAGGTTTATTTAAAAAGTTTCAGAAATCAATGGAGGTTTTTCCATTGGTGATAGCGTGTATAAAATCCATACCATCAAAGTGGTAAAATGTATGCAGCAAAGTTAGAGAGATGCTATCTTCAGGCAAGAACTGAAGGAGCAGAAATGTTGTTTAAACTAATGTTATACCATTCAATGATCCAGACTTACACTGTGTTTGGTGGTTGTGGACCTATCAGAAAACCCTGTCTTCTGGATCTGAAAACATCGAAACACAGAGGTTTTGCCACAGCAGTTAGTGAAGTCAATAATTTCCACTTCAAAATTATTTAAATTAACATTCATCTACTGGGTGGTTTTTAGAGTGTTCTGAGAAGCTCGGTAATTCTTAATTAGCAATGTCAAAGTCATCTTTAGGAAATAAGCATTTATTTTAGAAATAGGGGTCTTAGCTCACAGACACATGAACACGCTATATACTTCAGACTTCTGGAAACAAGAGTTCACAGCCTGTAAATATACTCCTGAGCTTAAGCAAAATGATATTTAAATACACTCTGTGCATGCAAATAAATTCTTCCCTACTAATAGATAGAATATCTGACCTTGAAAGGTAAATTGTATCCTTTATTTATTAATAAAATGCTCTATTATCAGTTGGTTGCATAGAGATTATTTTTTGTAGTGGTGAGGTCAGAAGATCTGACATTCCAAAGGTGGTACATCTGTGGAAGCCTTTCAAGCAGTCGGATAAATCATGTTCAACAAGCCTTCTAACATCATCACATGACTATTTTCTTTCTATCCCTAACTTGTTTTGTTTATTATCAGAGCAGGTGTTTAATAACAATTAGAGGTACTGATGCAACCTTATCTCAGAGAGGTAAGCAAATTGTGCAAGTACACTATCAATTCATAGAGGATATTTTTTCTCTCTTAGAAGGACCATCTGGTAACTCAAAAGAAAATGTAGCTGAGTGCTTCATACATTTCTCTGAATAGAGTGACAGAATTAGTGCCACCCCTCTGAAATTATTAGTGCTATAGTAAGTGGGTTTTCTGTATCTTTGTTTCTTTTGTGGGCCTGGAAGAGCACTTTGACATTTCACCATATGCACGGTGTATTATGTATCAAGGAACCAGTGGATATTACTAAACGGTTTTAGCTGGTTTTGTTTTTCAAAAGGGTAGTTTTGCTGATGCTGGTTCCTTTTGCACAGATTTACTGATATGCTCTTTTATTCTTCCTTTGCCTTGGAACAAAACCTTAATTTCATACCTCAGTGTAAATTAATTCTTTGGCGTCACTAGCCTAGAAAGCCCTCTGGGGCCAGCTATTTACAGCACTGCCATTTTACAGGCTTTGCAATTATGGATATATGACTCAGTAAACTGATAAATGGTGGTAGATGTAAGAAGATTAAATATTTTTTGCTCTTTACATGGCACATATGTTTTGCACAAGTATTGCCTCATCTTTCTTTGTTTCTACTCTTCATCATTGCAGAACTGATTAATTAATTAATGGATTGATTGTGCTAATTCATAGCAATCTTTTTAGTCACAGTAGACTGCACCATCTTGCCAGAAATAGCAAAGCAGCACTCTAAAAAGAAGAAATTCAAGCAGGTACTTCATGTGGAATACCTAAAATACCCTTTGATGTCTTTTGGGGGTTTCTTTTGGGGCACATGCTAGAACCATAAAATCACCAAAACTTTCTGACTGTAAGGGACCTTGGGAGGATGTCTGGTCCCACCTCCTGCCTAAAACAGAGTCAATACTAAATTCAGACCAGGTTGTTTTGGGCTTTAGCTACTCTGATCTTAAAAACTTCAAGGGTAGAGGTTCCCCAACCACTCTGGAGATCTTGACCCAACATGTAAGATGACCGGGTATGAACATGATCTTCCATGGAGGGATTCCACTGGAAGTACAAGTTCATTCATCTAAGCATCATTTGCTGGCTCTAGGAAATCCTCCTTTACAGCAGACTAAAACCAGTAGTTTGCACTGTTATGGTTCTCTGTATTGAATTATGCAGGGATTGTGAGACACCGCTGTTATTAGAAACACACTGTCTTTCTCTGAATTCTCCATCAGGACTAAAGGAGAAGAGAAATATGTCTTTTATTTTCCATAAAGGATTTTAATTTCCATACAGGCAATAATGCATATTTCCAAGATTATAGTTAGACAACCTGAACAGTTGTCTCCTATGATGCAGCAACACTGATGCGAGCTAATAATTCATCACTATTCAGGAAAAAACTGCTCTTTGCAATGGAAAATATAACTCTTGAAAGAATTAAGCCTGTAAGCTTCAGGCAAAATTTCATCAAAATATTTGGTTTGAATTTGTTCGTGGAGAAAATTGTCAAAATTAAGTTTAAACTGCAAGAGAAATCAAACAAAAATGATTTATTTATTTGGACACCTAATTCAGCAAGCCTTCAGCCTGGTTCTTGGAACACTCTTCAGTTCTGTTGAAATCCCTCATCATTGTTATAAATCAGACCTGAGAGTCTACCTGGAAAATCTCAGACTGTGTACAAAAAAAACGATATAGCTGGCAGCCATATATGACCATGTGCCTGCTTCGTCCACAGTACGGCTTTGTGCCAGAAATAGCAACTGGCTGTAGTTGTCCAAGGGAGTGTTTCTATCAGAGACCATTCTTCCTCTGCTGTATTTCTCTGCCTCCTTTGCAACATAGCTTCCAACCTGTACAACAGAAACAGGGCCTTAAGGGCAACAGCTCTATTTCACTTTAAACCACCTTTTTCTTCCCTGGAATACTGACAAGTACAATATATGTCAGAAGTCTTTTGCAATAAACACTTGGCATATGGTCATGTGAACTTGAAATTTAAGATTATCACAGATCTCAGAATCAGAACATCACCTCCCATACCAAGGAAAAAATGCTCCTTCTTTGATGTTATTGAAAAAAATAAACATAAGCAGTATGTATGTGGTTTTAAAGAGACACAAATCCATTTGTTTCCCAAAAATAAATTAAAATCCAGCTAAACAAAACATTATAGTGAATAATCAGTTTATTTGCTAAAGAAAGGTGACAATATAATAGAATGGAGTAGAAGTAGAAATAGTTTATAATATTGGTGTCACAGTTATTGACATTTGTTTAATACTATGGGAAATTTCAGGAACATATTTAAACAATGATAAGGCAGAAATTCTCAAGGAAAAAAAATCCATATATATCCTAATGTTTGGTACTTTCCCAGTAGATAAACCAATAAAATAAATATTGGTTTTATACACACATTCCCCTTTTGCAGCTTTCCTGTGTCCTTAATGGCAAAAAAAATGTAAATTAATTAAATTTATTTTTCTCATAAATATATAAATTTCTCATTTTGAACTATGCATTTAAGAAAATACTCTGGATTTAACTGGAATCAAAAATCTCACCCCTTGCAATAAAAAAAAGTAATGAAAGAGTTCTTGTATTAGAAGACCCAACCTAGTAAAATCCCATTCTCTAACTATGATACACTGCTGGTTTTCTGTATTGTGATCCTCCTGAAATAGAAACTTTATGTTTAATTGATTTATTTGTAATGACTCTGGCTCAGCGAAGAGACTCTTTGAAGCTGATTGATTACTGCAACAAGCTTAAGATTTCATACCACAACAAACCTTTTTGTACTAATAAACAGTGGGACAATAAAGCTCTGGGGCATGGTGTTTCCCCTCACATTAAAGTGAGGATTTGCAACATAAGTATGTGAGGGACATAGTTTATGTGCTCCCAAGAAGCAGACATAATGAACTATTTCTTTTAATGGCAGATTATCCCTGTTTCTATTTCCTGGAGTGAAGACCTCGCAAATTGATGTATCTGTCCTCTGAGGTTTTCAGAGAGGCATTATGGCATTTTAAAATATTAATATGAGAGTACATTTAGCTGAAAGTAGCTAGTCTGGTAGTCTCTTGTGGCTGTCGTACAGGTCACCAGAGACCTCCTGTCTCTCAAGGCAAATGATTTACTCTAAGTGTATCATTAAGATATACTTTTTTGGAATTTATGATAGTGCTTTCTTACAAAGTTATACCTTTTCTATAAAAAATTAAGCATTTTTATGCTATTTTCTCCTTTCACTCACCGTTCTTTAAAAACCTGGTCAGTGTCATGGGCAAATTGAAAGTGCCACCCCCTGCACTGCAGTAGTGGGTCTGTGTTGAACACTGATTAGCTAGGACTGGATGTCACATCTTGTTATAACTTTACATAGCTGAAAAATTTCCTAGGAGATTTGAAAAGAACTGCAATTATTCCTCCAATGGAAAAAGAGAGAAAGAGAGAAAGAAAGAAAGAAAGAAAGAAAGAAAAAGGAAGGAAGGAAGGAAGGAAGGAAGGAAGGAAGGAAGGAAGGAAGGAAGGAAGGAAGGAAGGAAGGAAGGAAGGAAGGAAGGAAGAAAGGAAGAAAGGAAGAAAGGAAGAAAGGAAGAAAGGAAGAAAGGAAGAAAGGAAGAAAGGAAGAAAGGAAGA